>SJYX01020336.1:188126-203260 GCA_006410675.1 Oreotragus oreotragus
GGTTGGGTGGGGAGGGGTACCATACACACTTTAGCTGTAGATGTTTTAGCCATTTCATTTCTACCTCCAGAGCAGGTCCCCAAAGCCAGACTCCAGAGCCCACCTAACCCACCTTTGTTCCAGGCAGGAGCGTGAGGAAGTCCACTTCTGCACCTGCAAGTAGGCCATCTGAACACAAAGCATGCTTTTATGGGATGGTAACCTGAACTTCATTTTTACATTTAATCCAACACCGTCACGGATATTCTTACAACAGGTGAGAGGGGTTTCCATCAACAGCTGCTGTAACACACTCATACACTGTATTAGGCTTACACTTGTTACCTAGTGAACAGGGAGTGTGTGCATTTCAGGTTTCTTTTGATACCCTTGGAGGTGATTTGCGGTGTTTAAGACTCCTTTCTCTCATTTTATGAAAAAGACGTGAAAAACGAAACCTCACGGTGGGATCCTAATTCCATGCTGTGCGTGTAACAGTACACTTGACAATTTATCTTAACATGCCAGCAGCGTTGACATTTAGCAAAAGAGTATCAAATGCCTTGGAAACATGAAACAAAGTTGGGAACCAGCAAGCAAGTGAAAGAAGGAAGGAATGTCACCCACACCCTTTTTGAAATTACTTTCCCACAGGGTAGATCATCATGCAGACTCTGCTTTTCCTTCTTTCTCCGGGTTTTTCTGCTCTGGGGCCACTTCACATTTAAAGAAAGAGTGGATAAGTAGAAGGGACAAAGAAAAATTGAAGTGATTTGGGTCTCACGGTCCCTGAGTCCACAGAATCTTTCTGGACAACTTGGAACGTCATGGATGCCCCTTCTCATGTCCACCAGGTTTCCAGTGTTCATCACTTGACTCCTTGAGTGTGCAAGGTCGGAGTAGTGCCAGGTCAGCTTCTAGCCAGGCTCCTCCTGCAAATGTGGGGAAGGAGGAGGGGGCCCTAGGGGAGCAGAGGCAAACCAGTGGGCTCGGTTGCCCTAAGCAGCAGAGGGTTAATTTCAGAAAAGGGGAGTAGAAACTCTCCACTTTGCCCTCCTCCAGGGCAGGGTCTAGGGAGCATGGGGGTGGGGTGAATTGCACCCTTCCAGGAAAGGCTGTCAAACCAAGCACTCTGCGGTGCCCACTGGCCACCTCCGACTTTGTCAAGGTCCATGTTCTTCTGAGTTCCTGCACTCTCATTCCTAGATTATGAGTGTTAATGTATGAAAAAAATGCAGAGTAAATTGAGGCCACTCGTGGCATCAATCCTGCAACTTTGAACTTGACAATCATGGTTTGCTGGTCTCAAACAGGCCCTTAAATTTCAGTATGGGTAAATGATTTAGTAATCAAGCTCTCTCTTCTCTTTGCTGGTTGTTTCTTCCCTTCAATTAGCTGCACTGTTTTCTAATGTGCTGTAGAGTTTTTGAAATAATTTATGCAAGTGTTTGGTTTCCATGTTTACAATTTATACAGCTTTCCTAGCATTTTAAATGGAAATGTCAATAAATGCTCTGAATTGGTGTCAAGTGATATTTTCTGTTTATTTCCTTCGCAACATGATAGTTCTCTCATGTGCAAAATGTGAAAGTTGAATGCAGTGTTTTTTGTTCTCTGATTTTTGTGTCTGTGTGAGAACAGCTGATGCTTTCATTTTCCGAGGAATTAAGTTGAAAGTAGTCTATTCAGTGCTTGGAATTTGCAGAATTGTTGTCACTCAAGGTGGTTGGCGCCACTCCTTTCAACTCACTGTTATGCTTTACAGGCTCTCCACTAATCAGATTGATGCTTCCACTAAGAGCAGATTCACTTTGGAATTAAAAGATTAGGACTATAATCTAGAAAGATAACTGAGAAGATCCTCTTCTATGCAAACTTGAAGGGTAATAGGATAAACCTGAAGTTGTTTACGAAACTCAAGAAAACAAAAACCCCTTGAAACTGAGAAAAGCAAGAGGAATTGCAAAACACAGAGGAACTCAACAAAGGAATGGAATGTGGAAACCTGGATAGGATTCTGGACAACAGAAAAGGTTTTCAGTGGGAAAAGGATGAAATCTAAGTACAGCCTACAGTGCAGTTAGCAGTATTGTACAGAGGTTCCTTTATTGATTTTGCTAACTTTAGTATTAGGGGAAGCTATGGAAAAGGTATACAGAAACACTCTATTTTTGCAGTTTTTCTCTAAAGTTAATTGAAGTTTAAAAAACTAATCTGGTATAGATAAAGCCCAAAGGTCCTCGCAGAGACTATTAAGAGCCTGCCCTGGGCATCCATGACCCAGAACTTGCCTCACTTCTCAAGGCAGTCAGCTCCTGGTGAAGTGGAAACCACAGTTAATGATTGCAAGTCTTGGCAGAAAATAAGGCCTCATAATGGAGAGTTCACAGGATCAACCAAAAGGAGAATTTGAGCCTAAAAGTTGGCGGGAGTAGACCACTATGAAGAAAGTTTACAGAGCTTAAAAAAAACTAGTAAACAACAGAAAGACAGGATATCAGGAAAGGTTAAGCACACTGGCAAAACTGAAAATCCATGAAAGAAAAAGAGATTAAAATATATATACACACACTGGCAAGATATGCCAATATTTTAGACATACCTGAAGAAATAAATGTGATAGTTTTAAGATACTTTTATGTTCTCTTTTAGTCAATATTGAATTGGATTGAAAGTTGCTCAGTTGTGTCCGACTCTTTGCAACCCCATGGACAATATACAGTCCATGGAATTCTCCAGGCCAGAATACTGGAATGGGTAGCCTGTCCCTTCTCCAGCGGATCTTCCTGACCCAGGAATCAAATCGGGGTCTCTGCTGTACAGGTGGCTTCCTTACCAACTAANTATACAGTCCATGGAATTCTCCAGGCCAGAATACTGGAATGGGTAGCCTGTCCCTTCTCCAGCGGATCTTCCTGACCCAGGAATCAAATCGGGGTCTCTGCTGTACAGGTGGCTTCCTTACCAACTAAGCTATCCGGAAAGCCCTGATATACTTCAGATTAAAACCATGAGCCTACCTGGCACACCCTGTTCCCCTAAGAGATTTCACACACTCTGACTGTAAAAAGGTTCAGAATAGTAGAACAGGGAATTAGGAGAAGCAGCTAAGGCTTAGGAGAAAGGTCAGGCTGGTCCCATGCCCAGACCCTGACCACTAGGTTGACATAAATGTGGATTTAAACCAAATTGGCATTTTTTTCTCCCTCTTTCTCCTCTTCCATGTTGCACCTGCCAAGCACAGCTTTAGGTAAGAGGAAAACAAGAAGCAAAAACAAATAAGAGATCTTGGTCCAGTGCCTGGTTGTGGTGATTAATGATGTATTTTTATTGTTGAGTTGCACACTGTTTATCTAGTAACTTTCTTCCTCTAAAGATCTCCCTCTCCCTCCTTGCTGGACCTTCCTGGGGGAGTAATTGGAGGTGGTATGTGTTTGATCTCTCTGGTGTTGGGAGACTGGAACAATTATAGTCACAAATCTCAGTAGCCCACATTCATGCAGTTAAACTACTGTTTGTCATACTTGTGCCAAAGGATAGAATTACAGAAGTGTGGAACACAGAACGTATTTGGACAACTCCTATTGTAAAGTTGTTTTAGAGTAACTGGCTCATAGGTGGTTACATCAGTACCCTGAAAATAGTCATTAGTGTTAGTATTTTGATTTTGATTTTGTGATGATATTCCTGAAATCAGTGGTTTCTTTCATTTCAGTTCAGTTGCTCAGTTGTGTCTGACTCTTTGCGACCCCATGGACTGCAGCACACCAGGCCTCCCTGTCCATCGCCAATCCCAGAGTTTACCAAACCCATGTCCATTGAGTCGGTGATGCCATCTAACCATCTCATCCTCTGTCGTCCCCTNCAGTTGCTCAGTTGTGTCTGACTCTTTGCGACCCCATGGACTGCAGCACACCAGGCCTCCCTGTCCATCGCCAATCCCAGAGTTTACCAAACCCATGTCCATTGAGTCGGTGATGCCATCTAACCATCTCATCCTCTGTCGTCCCCTTGTCCTCCTGCCTTCAATCTTTCCCAGCATCAGGGGCTTTTCCAATGAGTCAGTTCTTTGCATCAGGTAAGTATTGGAGTTTCAACTTCAGCATCAGTCCTGCCAATGAATATTCAGGACTGATTTCCTTTAGGATGGACTGGTTGGATCTCCTTGCAGTCCAAGGGGCTCTCAAGATCTTCTCCAACACCACAATTTAAAAGCATCAATTCTTCGGCACTCAGCTTTTTTTATAGTCCANCAGCATCAGTCCTGCCAATGAATATTCAGGACTGATTTCCTTTAGGATGGACTGGTTGGATCTCCTTGCAGTCCAAGGGGCTCTCAAGATCTTCTCCAACACCACAATTTAAAAGCATCAATTCTTCGGCACTCAGCTTTTTTTATAGTCCAACTCTCACATCCATACATGACCACTGGAGACCTTAGTTGGCAAAGTAACATCTCTGCTTTTTAATATGCTGTCTAGGTTGGTCATAACTTTTCTTCCAAGGAGCAAGTGTCTTAATTTCATGGCTGCAATCACCATCTACAGTGATTTTGGAGCCCCCCAAAATAAAATCTGTCACTGTTTCCATTGTTTCCCCATCTATTTCCCATGAAGTGATGGGACCAGATGCCATGATCTTAGTTTTCTGAATGTTGAGCTTTAAGCCAACTTTTTCACTCTCCTCTTTCACTTTCATCAAGAGGCTTTTTAGTTCTTCGCTTTCTGCCATAAGAGTGGTGTCATCTGCATATCTGAGGTTATTGATATTTCACCTGGCAATCTTGATTCCAGCTTGTGCTTCATGCAGCCCAGCATTTCTCATGATGTTTCTTTCATTTAGCGTTTTACAATTCTGAGATTTTTCTAAAGAAAACATCAGTACGAAGAGCTTTTTGTTTGTTTTGTTTTGTTTAAGAGTGACTTAAAAGCTCAAATGGACTTGCTACATGTTAGTACAAATGTTGGTCTTTTTCCCCCAAAGTAGTTCTGCACTGTGCCTGTTTTTGACGAACAGTATGTATGTTCTGCTTTTAGAAGAAGTGAGAAGTAGCTATTCCCTTTAGAAATTCCTAAAACTGTGTGTGTGTGGGGATATGTTCTTTCTGGATTCTTTGCAAGACAAATATAATACACAAGTTACGAGTAAAGTTCTTAAAAAAAAAAAGATGTAATTAACCAAATTTAAATCAGAACATCATATTACTGCAGGTAGCCCATTAACCCCAATCTTTTTTCATTTTATCTTTTCTGGACAAAATGCAGGTTAGCAAAAAAGGAAATAAAAACCAATATAACTTCACCATTAGAGATAACTGCAGTCAAAAATTTTTTAATTTTAATAAACCTCAGTCAATTTAATCTTGTTTGGTGATTGGGACTGATCAGGGTGATTTGCTTTCTAATTGATCTTCTAATAAGCTATTGATTTGGTTTCCAAAGTATGCAGGGGCTGGAGGAGGGTCAGGAAGAGGGCAGAAGCATTAGAATTGGTGCAGGGTATCAACTGAAAAGAAGGGTGGGATATGTGCCTGGGGACCTTCCACTGCTGGAGGAAAATTCACCGTCACCTTGAGAACCCCATCCCTTTGGGGCTAATTCTGCGGCTGCCTCTAGGGAGCACCTCCTGACACATTTCATGGAATTTTGCAGGAACTTCACGGTGCTTGTAGCTGAGATAGAGGACCTCATGGACAGGGAGGCCTGTTCAGCCTGTTCAGAAGGCAATATCCCATTTCTCGCCTTGGCTTTAAGGTAACTCAAAAACTCTGCCTTCTGCACATAAACTGCTTTGGGGGGACTCTGGTGAAAAGTGTCTGCCTCAGTGTCTTTCTCTTCACTGGCTAACGGCACAGACATCAACTTTCCATAACACATTTCCTCCCAGACTGCCTACCTCTCTCCCCCCAACCCACTAATGGATGAACCAAGAGTAACATCTCTAGTATTTCTGTAGGATCAAAAGTTGCTTTAGCCTATGACAGAGTCCTTTGTGTCTCAACCCCTTTCTGGATAATTAAGGTTTCTGTCTTCTGAGGTTACTGGCCCCTGGACCTCATAAGTTAAAGAGTTTGTATGCTCTTTCCATCGATGGGTTCAGAGTGACTTACTGAATTTGAGATGCCTCAACATGTAGAAGGATGGTATTGTGACAAATGGCAAGCAGAATTACAAATGAACTCGACAGGCTAAAACGCAGGAAAAGAATGTTAACAGAATTTCATTTATTCCTATAAAATTTAAAGTTCTATTCCTAGGTTTAAAAAGTCTATAATAGGCATATATGATAAAGGGAATATGGTCTAACAGAATTTTATGGGAAAAGATTTGAGGATGTTAACTGACATTCTAGGGACCATTAGGGGCACTGGAGATGTTTGGGGAGCAACCCTGACTTTATAGACATTATAAATAGTAACATGTTGCCCTGTAAGAATTTCTGTCTCCCAGGTTGGCTACATGAAGAATTCAGGCACCCTGTTTTGAAAGAAATGCTCATAAATTGGATGGAAAGACTAGGAGAAAGGGAGCCAGAACATAAGGACTGGAAACCACCTCCTTTAAGAAAGAAACCAAGAAGCTAAATGTTTGCTCTCAGGAATGAAGGCTTGTAGGAGACAAAGCTATCTTCACAAGTTCAAAGTGTCATCATGAGAAAGAGAATTGACTTGCTTTACATATTTGATTGTATTCTGGAAGACCTAACTATCAACCCAAGAAAGTTGGTCTTGGCCCAGTTAAAAGAAAGAACTTAGCAATGATTTCAGTAGGTCAGCACAGGAAAGTCATCTCTAGAATTTCTTCCCATTGGCCTCTCGTGAGGATCTTTTTCCATGGCACTAAGCCTGTCCCCTCATGGCCTCCAGCAGAAGGACTGTAGCTCTGGGCACTGAGTCCTCCCTTCCCACTCAGTTCTTTTCCAAGATGCTCATGGGGCAGCGAGGAAGTAGGGGAGGCTCTGGACACCTGGAACGAAGATGATGCTATGGATAGGACTGAACAGAAGCAGCTTAGGCTCTCCCCAGAGTCAGTACGGTGAGGGGACGCCCATCTCCCTGCTTCATTGTGCTTAGTTATGACATAAAATGAAGGAAGGGCAAGATGTTGTTTAGTATGTCTTGAAAACATAGCCGTGAATAAAGTTGAATGGCTTAAAAAGTCGCTTCTATAGTTAGAATATGACGTGTTATGTGTATATGAAAGTGAACAATTTCAATTCCAGCATTGAGAATCTCATGGAATGACAAATAAATTTGCTGAAAACTGACCCGTCTGATAATACTGTAGCTAGCTGAGTGCATTCATTAAATAAACATTGATTGAGTACCAGCTCTGTGATAGATACTGTTATAAGCACCAGGAACTTGGAATACACTGGGTAATAAGACCAATTTCATGCTCCAGTAAACAGCATGGAGGCCATCAGTCTCTGTGGAGTGCTGGTGAAAGAAGTTAGCTTGGACACAGAGTGAAATAGGACTAGGAGGGGAAATGGAGAGAAGGGAGAATTCAGACAGCTCTTTTCAGGCACTTTGCTGAGAAGGGAAGGACAGGAAAGGGACGGTAACTGGAAGACAGGGCTGTAGGGTGAATAATGTTAGGTTGCCAAATACAGGGAACCCGATTAAGTTGAATTTCAGACAAATAGGAAGGCTTTGTTTTCAGTTTTTAGTATGTCTTAAATATTGCATGATGCTGTAGTCCATGGGGTTGCAAAGAGTTGACACAACTGAGTGACTGAACTGAACTGAAATACTCGATGAGACACACACACTAATAATGTTACTTGTTTACCTGACACTGAAATTTACCTAGGTATCTGTGTTTTTACTTGCTAAACATGGCGACTTTAAAATTAATGGATATAAGACATGTTGTGAGCTAATGGGGGGAGTCTTCTCTTGAAGACAAGAGAAGAAAGTGAGGAGGCTGGGATTCAGTGGATAATGGAGGAGTAGGAATATTATCCTGCAAGAGGGGAAACAGAACACAGCCCAGATTCAGGTCAGTCTGTAGAGATGCAAAAACTGACAACCTTTCTGCTTCTGAGAAAAAATTGATTTCAAATGAGTAGGTTAACATCTCTTTAGATTTATTAGCTTAGGATTTTTTAATAGGCAGCAAAAATATTATTTCACAGTCAGAGAAGTCAAGTTGCTCAGTCGTGTGCGACTCTGCAAATTTTCCAGGCAAGAGGACTGGAAGAAGAGTCAGACACAACCAAGGACACGTGCCATGGCTGGGTGGCCAGGAGCTATTCCTTTTAAAATTTTTATGGCCCAGAATATAGTCCGTCTTGGTGAATATTCTGTGAGTTTGAGGAGAATGTGTAATCTGTTGTGGTTGAGTGAAGTAGTCTATGAATGTCAATTACATTCAGCTGATTGATGGGGCTGTTCTGTTCAACTATGTCCCTACTGATATTTTCTGCCTGCTGGGCTTGTCAGTTGCTGATAGAGGGGTATCGAAGTCTCTAGCCATAGTAGTGGATTTATCTGTTTCTCTCTGCAGTTCTATCGGCTTTTGCCTCATGTATTTTGTTGCTCTGTTGTTAGGAGTAAGCACAGTAAGAATTGTTATATCTTCTTGGAAAATTGGCCTCTTTATCTTTTTGTAATGCTTCTCTTTATCCCTGATAAATTTCTTTCTCTGAATTCTGCTCTGAAATTAACATAACTGCACCAACTTTCTTTTTATTAGTGTTAGCATGCTATAGCTTTCTCCATCCCTTTACATTTAATCTATGTGTTCATATTTAAAGTGGGTTTCTTGTAGACAACACGTAGTTCAGTCTTTTTTCCTATGCACTCTGATATTCTTTTAATTGGGTTTTTTTAGACCACTCACATTTAAAGTGATTATGACATGTTTACTGTTTTCATTCATTGACTTGTTCATTTCTGGTTTTTTGTCTTCCGCTCTTTTAATACCTTCTTTGCTTTTATGAGCATTTAGGGCTTCCCTTGTGGCTCAGCTGGTAAAGAATCTGCCGGCAATGCGGGAGACCTGGGTTCGATTCCTGGGTTGGGAAGATCCCCTGGAGAAGGGAAAGGCTACCCACTCCAGTCTTCTGGCCTGGAGAATCCCATGGACTGTGTAGTCTATGGGGTCGCAAAGAGTCGGACACGACTGAGCGACTTTCACTCACTCACTCACTGTATCATTCCATTTCTCACCTCTCTTAACATTTCAGTTTTACTTCTATTTTTACTTTCTTAAGCAATTGCCATAGAATTTGCTATACACATTTATGACTAGCTCAAGTCCACTTGCAAATACTGTACTGCTTCACAGGTGATACAAATACCTTGTAACAGAGTTTCAAGGTAACAGAGTTTCAAGGTAACAGAGTTTCAACTCTACATGTTGCATTGCTTGATGGTCAATTAAATACATACACATGTGCTACCCAGACATACCTGTTCTCCTATATAGTGTTGCCCAAGCCCTGTGGGGGCTTCCCAGGTGACACAGTGGTAAAAAAATCTATCTGCCAATGCAGGAGACACAAGAGATTCGGGTTTGATCTCTGGATCGAGAAGATCCTTTAGAGAAGGAAATGACACCCCACTGTAGTATTCTTGCCTGGAAAATTCCATGGACAGAGGAGCCTGGCGAGCTGCTGTGCACGGATTCAGATATGACTCAGAATCAGATATGACTGGGCCTATATGCGTGGGTGCATGGGCGTGTGCCCATGCACGCACACACAGACACACAGACACACACACACACACACACGCTTGCCTGCAGCCTGTTCAAATGGCTCTCAAATTTGGATGAAACTCCTTCTAGGCTTTTCTCTATGCTTCTTACTTTACATAGCTGAGGGACATAGCATATATATAATTTTCTATCCTGTTTTCTTTTTCAGCATTGTCATAAACAGTATCTCATGTCACTAAAGACCTGTGTTTAGACCTGTCTAAATAGATATATTTTTTCCAACTTCTTTATAATTCATTATCTTATAACTTGCCTATATCTGAGTTAACTTCTTCACTAAAAACATTTTTTCCTTTAGTAACTTGATTACATTTTTTTTTGTAAATTTTTGTGGTTGGCACTCCTATTTCCTTTAACACTTCAAGGAAGGAATTCCCGGTTCCTTCACCATTCTTGCCCAAGTCTGAAAAGTGTAATTAGTTCTAGAGGTGGAACTTAGAGATCAGGATATCAGCATAGTGGGATGAGGCACCCCTTCTGGGTTGCTGACCTCTCATTGTATCCTCACATGGTGAAAGGGGCCCTATGTTCTTCTGCATGATATTCCTGTCTGTGGATCTACCATAATTTTAACCATGTCCCTGGTGTTTAACATTTGGTTGTTTCTAATGTTTTGCTCTTGTAAATAATGCTGTGATAAATATCTTTGTGTATAAATTGTTTAATTTTCAGATTCTTTCCTTAGAATAAATTCCTAGAGGTGAAATTACTGAGGTGAATAATCTGAATAGATTTAAAGAGTCATATTCCATATCATCAATTATTTTTTAGAATTCGTAGACCAATTTATATCCTCCAGGTCCATCTTGAGAATACATCTCATTGTATCCTCACCAGTATTGAGTAATAAAGTATTTTTTATATACTTAATATTTTATAATTTGACCAATAAAAGAGTTTCCACATACTTTTCATAGTTTTCATTTTATATCTGTATAATATCCCATAGTTGTATTACCTTTCCTTGACCTTTTTCTTTGCTATTTAGTGTTCTTTTCTCATTAGGTTACATTATCTTCAATAGTGAATACTGGAAACAATGATTACTTTTCCAGATTATTTCCTAAGGGCTTTTCCCTTTGAATTAATTTGCTTTCAATATACATGGAGTTTAAGGGACTCTTTCATAGTGTGAATGAGGCACATACATACGTGTCTCTTATACACATCTGGTGGGGGTAGGGGGAGGGGCAGGAATGGGCAGAGAAGGAGATGGAATCTCTTGGCCTCTAAGGTCCCTTCCAGTTCTGTGACTCACTACATTGTCCCCGCATCCCAAGCAGTCTTGCTGATGAAGATTTAAAGCAAAGAATTCCAAGCCTGGAGGGGATCAATTATTATTATTATTATTATTGGCCACGCCACACAGCATGTGGAATCTTAGTTTTCTGACTAAAGATTTAACTCACACCCCGTACATTGGAAGTGCAGAGTCTTAGCCATGGACCTCTGGGGAGGTCCCTAGATTTATGAATATTTTTAACCCAAGCCGAGCTGCTTGGACTGATATGACTTGGGTCAACTCACATTATCTCCCCGGATTTCATTGAAATCCCCCAGATGCCTGTAAAAGTAATGTATGTAGATAACACTGAATGTTAAACTAAACATCTCTGGGCAAAAAAATTTAAAATATTACCATGTTGTATACCTTAAATATATAAAAATTTTGTCAATTATAATGGACAGAGAAGCCTGGTGGGCTACAGTCCATGGGGTCACAAAGAGTTGGACATGACTGAGTGACTAACACTTTCACTCACAAAGCTGAAAAAAGCAAAAAATGTTCTCATCCTCAGACTATTGTGGAAGTCTGATTTGCTCTACATGCAAATTGCTCCCATCGCACAGGTCTTATCCATCAGACTCCCTGCCACCTCCCACCCCACCTCCAGCCCCACTCCTGGGGTTCTTCAAAGGGGATTGCCCTTGGAAAGCTGGAGGTAAGAAGTTTGGTTCTATTGAGTTGGCAGCCTTCCATGTGACTTCATCCAGAGATGGGCTGGAAGGCTGACATCTCTGAATGCAAACTGGAGATGTTATGGTACTCTGGAAGGTTCCTTTTACCCCCTGGAACATTTAACTCTTGCAGTGGTGTATCATCTGTGGAATTATTTTAAATTATTTATTAAAAATAATTTATTAACAAATAATTCTTAAAATTATGAAAACCCCCTGCCTCCCTGACATTTAACATCTAAGTGTTCTATAGAATCTGAAATACCCTTGGTATAAGCCCTGTAGGTTACTATGTCCGAGGTTTTCTCATTATCTTAGCATGGAACACAGCTGTCATCCAGCCTCGTGGCCCACTCTGTTGTTTCTTCTCACTGCTGGGATGAACTTTCAGAACTGACCAATAGAAGCTGCTTTTTGATTACTTTCTGGGAAAAAACACACTGAGATATCATCATAGTTCCAAAGAGATCCATCAGAGTTGCTCTCTTAATAAGACAGCTTCTCCACATTTCCTCAAACCTGGCACAACCCTGGCATATCTGAAGGTGAGAAATCTGCCCTGGAGCCAGGAATAATCGGGCAGAAATTTTTATTTTTCAATTCAGCTAAAAATGCACACTTGCCCAAAATTTCATTTATAGTGTGTGTGCTCAGTTGTGTCTGATTCTTTTGTGACCCCATGGACTGTAGCCTGCTAGGCTCCGCTGTCCATGGAATTCTCCAGACATAAATACTGGAGTGGGTTGCCATGCCTGTTCCAGGGGATCTTCATGACCCAGGGATCAAACCTGCATCTCCTGCAGTGGCAGGCAGATACTTCACCCTTGAGCCATCTGGGAAGCCAGAATTTCACTTATAGATAACCTTAAAAAAAAAATCACATTGAAAAGAAAAAAGCTGATGGAAATCAATAGCAATGCTATCTTCAGATTCAAGATAAAGTTGAATTGAATAAACTGAATTCAGCATGTAGCAATGGGAATGTTATGTGTATTATTTTTGAGTGAGGCGTGGAAATGATGGATGTCTATCCTGGAACAGGGAGATAGATAAAAAGAAACAATGAAAAGTCAATTTCAGTTTCTGGGACAACTGAATGAAATAACTGTATGCTGATTTAAACAGCAAGTTATCCTGTAATACTTTAATTAAAAACGTGTTTCTCCTGTGACACAGCGTTATTGTAGCTGGCGGTATTTGCCCAGGGAAATACATGCACAAACCCATAAAGGGAACTTCTGAGGATTTCAGTGGCAGTGTGGTGTGGAGGTGGGCTCTGGAGGCAGTCTAGGGGTCCATTCGGGGAACGCGGAAGTGAGCCAAGATTGCTTGTTGGTAGAACCCTGTGTAGCAGCAGACGCTCTGGTCTTACTTACATAGAAGAGCACATAGGTCTTAAAACAATCACCAGTCTGTGAACAGAGTAAGAGGCAGGATGAGATCTAGCTTATTCAAAGTATCTACACTTATAATGGTACTTTATATTTTACAGGAGCCCGTATAGGCGCTATAGGGTTGCCTTCAGTTCAGTTCAGTCACTCAGTCGTGTCCAACTCTTTGCGACCCCATGAATCACAGCACGCCAGGCCTCCCTGTCCATCACCAACTCCTGGAGTTCACTCAAACTCATGTCCATTGAGTCAGTGATGCCATCCAGCCATCTCATCCTCCGTCCTCCCCTTCTCCTCCTGCCCTCAATCCCTCCCAGCACCAGGGTCTTGAAACAGGAGAATATGAGACAGATAGGGGTAAAAGTGAATACAGAGTAAAATGAAGACAGGCTGGACTGACCACTGACTGTCTATCATACATTTCCCCCCAAATAAATGAGTACAGCTCTCTTAAGAGAAATCAAATACTCACAATTTTGATTTATTCAATGATCCTAAGAATGGACTTGATAAACTAATTTAGGCATTAAAGTTTGGTGCTAGTGCATAAGACACAGAAGTTACCTTCCTCTAAGGAGTTTTCTGTTCAAGATTTTAAATTCAAGGATATTTAATTTGTTGCATAAAAAACCACCCTTCTCTGGAGTGAGTACTAAGATTCTCCCAGATACTTGTAAATCTGCTTTTAAAAATAGACTTTTGCTTTTTTGGGTCTTTAGGTTTGGAGCCAACCTGAGTTGAAGGTACAGAGATTTCCCATAGATCCCTGCCTCCACAACACAGCGCCTCCCCGGCTCTCAGCATCTCCCACCAGAGTGATACATTTGTGACAGAGCCTACATTGACACAGCATTATCACCTGAAGTCCATGGTTTATATTAGCATTCACTCCTGGTGTACACGCTATGGTTTTGGACAAATGTATAATGACATGTATCCTCCGTTGTTGCCTCATACAGAATAGTTTTACTGCCCTAAAAATCCCCCATGAGCAGCCCCTTCATCCCTTCCCATCTCCAACCACTGGTCTTTTTTAATTTTACTGTCTCTATAGTTTTGCCTTTTCCAGAATGTCACATAGTTGTAATCATTTAGCATGTAGCCTTTTCAGATTGAATTCCTTCACTTGCTGCTAATGTGCATTTAAGGTTCCTCTGTGTCTTTGCATGACTTGATAACTTGTCAGTTTTTAAAAGAGTATTTGATTTCATCATCTCCACAGTATAATTATTCCCTATATTGCATATGTTGCTTATAACCATACAAAATTTGAGAAGGAAGCTAATTGCTCAACCAGTGAAAACAGAAATATTTGCTTACTCTTCCAGAATCAGTTTAGCTCTCTTATTCCTTCTTGGTAGGAATGAACATGTCACAGAAGAAATGTGATGGATGGACTTGTGGGCCTGTCTGCTTTAAGCGGGGGGAAGAACGGCCTCTTGGACTGTGGGAGCTGCATAACTGCGTGTTTACAGTCCACCAGACAGTGTCGCCATCTGCGCGGTGGCTTTCTCCATCGCTGGCACTGCATCAGTCTGGCCAAAAAAAAAAAAATCAAGTTTTTTTTTTTTTAAACTTTAGCCTTTTCAGTAGTTTGTTTTGTTTCTTTCGCCATGCTGGGTGGCACGCAGAGTCTTAGTTCTCCAATCAGAAATTGAACCCACGGCCCCTGCAGTGGAAGTTCAAAGTCCTAACCACTAGACTCCCAGGGAATTCCCATTTCAATACAGTTCAAAGAATGCATTTCCAAATATGCTATAAAGCAAGTGTGTTTTGTAGCCAGACAAGCATGTAATTGAAGCCGAGTATTACATCTTATGTGTCCTTTCTTTTTTCTCAGGTTTCAGCATAGAGGTTTAGAACACCTCTATGCAAATTTTCAGTTCAGTTCAGTCGCTCAGTTGTGTCCAGCTCTTTGCAACCCCATGAATCGCAGCATGCCAGGCCTCCCTGTCCACCAACTCCCGGAGTTCACTCAAACTCACATCCATCGAGCCGGTGATGCCGTCCAGCCACCTCATCCTCGGTTGTCCCCTTCTCCTCGTGCCCCCAATCCCTCCCAGCATCAGAGTCTTTTCCA
>SJYX01020336.1:205461-307196 GCA_006410675.1 Oreotragus oreotragus
CTCAAGAGGCAGGTCAGGTGGTCTGGTATTCCCATCTCTTTCAGAATTTTCCAGTTTATTGTGATCCACACAGTCAAAGGCTTTGGCATTGTCAATAAAGCAGAAATAGATGTTTTTCTGGAACTCTCTTGCTTTTTCGATGATCCAGCGGATGTTGGCAATTTGATCTCTGGTTCCTCTGCCTTTTCTAAAACCAGCTTGAACATCTGGAAGTTCACGGTTCACATATTGCTGAAGCCTGGCTTGAAGAATTTTGAGCGTTACTTTACTAGCGTGTGAGATGAGTGCGGTAGTTTGAGCATTCTTTGGCATTGCCTTTCTTTGGGATTGGAATGAAAACTGCATTTTTCATTGCAATGAAAAATGCAAATTTTAAAAGGTGCCTATTCCTCAAAGAAACCTGGGTAAGTTAATGTAAATAATCTGAACTACGCTGGAAGAGCTTTCTAGATCCCAGCGGGCAGCAGCCTCCGCCCCATACTCCCTCTCACGCTCATGCGCGCTCCAGGCCCCAGGCACCCTGCCTTGGATTCCCAAGCATTCTGTGTTCCTCTCCCTAGGACCATTCAGAGTCAGGTGGGGAGGGGGCAGGACCTCGCGTGGTCAGGCAATAGGTAGGGAGTGGACCAGTGAGGGAAGTGGGCTCAAGGACCCTAGTTATGGCCAGAACAAGGCAACACTGTGTGTGTGCTCTCCCGAGTGTGTGCACAGCCTTGCGTGCAGTGTGGGCTTATTAGAGGGGCTTTCTAGAAGGGGGCCTCCTGCCACCCCAGGACTGACATGAGAGCCCTCAAGTCCTGCATTCCCCACCCCTAGCTTCCCCCAGCTCTCAACAGTAAGTCTGGCTGCAATGATGCTTTCATGCTGTGCACAGTTTGTGTGTGACCCTGGGGCTGGCGTCTCTCACTTCCAGGTGTCGTGTCTTCCAAGGCAGCGTCTGCACCGTCTTGACCTGTTCTTGGACAGGTAGTGTGTGGTGTGGAGAGGAGAGCCGTCCTGGGCCGTGAAGAGGTGCAGAAAAGTGGCCTGGGCCTTCCTTATTCCTTCTTTAGGTTCACCGAATAATTGTCACCACGGGTGACTCACTCCACCTGCCCACGGCTTGAAGCTCCATAGGAAACCATTCTGCCTATCTGTTCACATTCAGTGCTTCATTGCAAACCCTGGGCACCAGACTCCCCTTGATTTCAGGTTGAAACTGCTCATTTTTCAAAAAGCCATACTCTTTGTATTAGTTTGCTGTGGTTGCTCTAAGAAAGTACTGCAAACTGGGTGGCTGAGACCAATGGGGATGCGCGACCTCACTGTTCTGGAGGCTGAACACCTGAGAGCAAGGTGGTCGTTCCTTCTGAGGGGCGTGGAGGGAATCTGTTCTGGGCCTCTTCCCATCCCTCCCCCTGCCTCTGGCAGTTGCTGATGACCTTTAGAAATTCCTGGCTTGTGAATACATCACCCTGACCTCTGCCTTCATTACATCCATCCTCCCTGTGTGTGGTGTGTGTGTGTGTGTCTGTATTGAAAATCTCCTTTTTACATAAGGACGCATCAAATTAGAGACCCACTTGAAGTCTGTTCCAGGGTAGCCTCATCTTAATTCATTACAATCACAATGACCCTATTTCCAAATAAGTTCACATTCCAAAGTCCTGGGGGTTACAATTCCAACATGAGTTTTGGGGGACACATGGAATACTCAGCTCATAATAATCTCTCTCAATAGCTTGCTTCATTTTGACCTGGTAATAGGAATCTCCGAGATAAAAAGATCTCCTTCAGGATGCAAAGAACAAGACAAATATTTCAACAAAGAGGTCAGTAAATCATCACTGTGGGAATAAGCAAAGACCACCCAACTAAGAAGAAGAAAATACTAAGTATTCTGGGAGTCAGCCACCATCATTTATGTTTGGCAGAGACTCAGATGTGGGCAGGGGCATGGGAAGGCTTGATGGTGAAAGGAGGGAGGCTTCAGATACTCAGGTGTGCTCCCCCAGAGGCTGTAGGCCTGCGATGATTGTTGATGGACTGAGGAGGAGTGGGGCATTCTGTATGACTGGGCAGGGGGCAGATATTTGGCTTCCTGTGCTTGATCCTATAAACTCTCTGAAGCTGTCCATTATTAACCAAACCCTGGCTGGCTGAGCCAATTGCTGTGGAGGTGGTTTGATTTCCTGGATTAGTTGCTGAGGCTGGTGGGTTGGCTTCCTGGACTGGCTGCCGTAGATTGTGGGTTGAAGTTCTGTTTTTATATATGATCTGGCCCTTGTGCATTTGTATGTTGAATCTCTTATCACAGAATCAGCTTTTGGGGTAGATCTGCCAGGTACTTGTTTCCACAAATGACTTAATTATGTATAGTTATAAACTTATGAAAACAGTAATTTAAAATTTTCCTGACCTTAAAACCTCAAATTTCCCCAAGAGCCTCTTTCTTTGTCTTCATAGCTCTCTCGCTTCACTGTGGTGGTTTGCACAGGCCACGCTCCTGGGTCTCCTCTGATGCACTAACTCATCAGATGTTTATGGAGTTTTTGCTGTGCACCTGGCTCTGGGCCAGTGGGAGGAATCAGAGGTGAAAGACATAGTTTCTGCCTTCAGAGAGACCAGTGAGAGAGGCAGGCAGGTAGATACTGTCACCCACAGTGCTCAGTTGTCCAAGATAAATAGAGCCAGACACTAAGGTGGTGAAGACAGATTTTAATAAGAACTACTGCAACAGAGAAGAGAGTCTAGGATAAAACCGTACAGATATGACTGGGTGTTTTATAGGGAAATGAGGGAGCAGGGGTGGGTGAGGGGGGCTCAGCAGAGTCAGGGAATTGAGAAATAAATTATAGAGTTGGTGAGTGTGAATGCTGATCAGGTCAGCTCTGCTTGCTCTGTGGCAGTCACTGAAGCCAGGGTTCTGTCCCCCCCACAGAGACCAGGGAGGAGGGGGACAGAGGCCCTGGCCTTCCTAATGATTAAATTTTAAAGGAATGGCTTTCAGGTTTTGACGTGTAGGAGATACAGATGGATGAATGGATGGATGGATAGACAGCGTCAATATAGAGACATCTCAACAGAGACATCGATCTAGATAGAGACACCTAGAAGGGACAGAGGAAGAATCCTCAACTCAGCCCTCTTTAGTAAACACTCTAAGCACATCAGTGCCTCTGGTCAGGCACTGGCTGCAAGAAACAGCAAGTTCCCTGGCAGCCTTGAGCTTTCTCAGACAGGCACTTTAAAGGGGGCTAGGGCCATCCTAGGGATGCAATCTTGAGCTGTTAGAAACTAGGTCAGTGTTTGTTCAAGTCTTTAATATGGGGGGATGGGTTGGATGAAGTTTTTTATGTCGAGAGTCTGTAGTTCATATAGACCCAGTTGAGGCCTAGTTGAGAAGAAGGCTCAAAGAAGTTTGGTCAAGGGGAGGGAGTGTGTGTGTGTGTTTAATTTTTATTTCATCTTTGACTGTGCTGGGTCTTCGCTGCTGCATTCAGGTTTTGTCTAATCGCGGAGAGCTACTCTTCATTGCAGTGCATGGGCTTTTCACTGCAGTGGTTTCTCTCATTGCAGAGCACAGGCTTTGGAGCGCGCATGAGCTCAGGAGTTGCAGTTCGAGGGCTTAGTTGCCCCGAGTCATGTGGAATCTTACTGGAGCAGGCATCGAACCTATGTCCCCTGCACTGGCAGGTGGATTCTTTCTATATATGTATAATTTATTTATTTTTAATTGGAGGATATTTCCTTTACATTGTTGTGCTGGTTTCCACTATACATCAACATGAGGTATGATGGACTCTAAGTTCATTCACCTCACTAGAGTTGACTCAGATTCACTCCTTTTTATGGCTGAGTAATATTCTTTTGTATATGTGTACCACAACTTTATTCATTCATCTGTTGATGGACATCTAGGCTGCTTCCATGTCCTGGCTATTGTAAATAATGCTGTAGTGAACACTGGGTTATATGTGTCTTTTAAAATTGTGGTTTTCTCAGGGTATGTGCCCAGTAGTGGGATTGCTGTGTCATGTGGCAGTTTTATTCCTAGTTTTTAAAGAAATCTCCATACTGTTCTTCATAGTGGCTGTACCAATTTACATTCCTACCAACAATGTGGGAAGGTTCCCTTTTCTCCCTTAAGGAAAGAGAAAGTCACAGTGCTGCCCTGGAGGTGAGCACAGGCCACTGAGGGAGGTTATACATGTGTGCATGTATATGTGTGTGTATATGTGTATGTGTTGAGAGAGGAGAGGACAACTTGACCTGGAAGACCAATCCCGGTCTTCTAGGAGAAGGGAGGGAGAAGGGAGAGAAGAGCAAGGGCAGGTCCTGGTTTATGGGACCTGAAATGTACATAATTAGAGTGCCCTCATCACTGCAGATGGTGACCGCAGCCATGAAATTAAAAGACGCTTACTCCTTGGAAGGAAGGTTATGACCAACCTAGATAGCCTATTCAAAAGCAGAGACATTACTTTGCCGACTAAGGTCCGTCTAGTCAAGGCTATGGTTTTTCCCGTGGTCATGTATGGATATGAGAGTTGGACTGTGAAGAAAGCTGAGCGCCGAAGGATCGATGCTTTTGAACTGTGGTGTTGGAGAAGACTCCTGAGNTATTCAAAAGCAGAGACATTACTTTGCCGACTAAGGTCCGTCTAGTCAAGGCTATGGTTTTTCCCGTGGTCATGTATGGATATGAGAGTTGGACTGTGAAGAAAGCTGAGCGCCGAAGGATCGATGCTTTTGAACTGTGGTGTTGGAGAAGACTCCTGAGAGTCCCTTGGACTGCAAAGAGATCCAGTCAGTCCATTCGGAAGATCAGCCCTGGGATTTCTTTGGAAGGAATGATGCTAAAGCTGAAATTCCAGTACTTTGGCCACCTCATGCGAAGAGTTGACTCATTGGAAAAGACTCTGCTGCTGGGAGGGATTGGAGTCAGGAGGAGAAGGGGACGACCAAGAATGAGATGGCTGGATGGCATCACGGACTCGATGGACGTGAGTCTGAGTGAACTCCGGCAGTTGGTGATGGACAGGGAGCCCTGGCGTGCTGCGATTCATGGGGTTGCAGAGTCCGACACGACTGAGCGACTGAACTGAACTTCTAAAAAAAGATACAAAATAAGAAATACAAAACTAGATACATGGTCTTGGAGAGGAGCAAACAAGAAAGAGGACCAGAAATTAACGCTTCTTTTGTTGTTGTTCAGTTGCTAAGTTATGTCCAAGTCTTTGTGACCCCATGAACTGCAGCACACCAGGCTTTCCTGTCCTTCCCTGTCTCCTGCAGTTTGCTCAAACTCATGCTCATTGAGTTGGTGACGCCACCCAACCATCTCATCCTTTGCCTCCCTCTTCTCTTGCCCTCCATCTTTCCCAGCATCAGGGCCTTTTTCCATGAGTCGGCTCTTCGCATCAGGTGGCCAAAGGACTGGAGCTTCCGCTTCAGCATCAAGTTTGATTTCCTTCAGGATTGACTGGTTTGATCTTCTTGCTGTCCAAGGGACTCTCAAAAGTCTTCTCCAGCACCATAGTTCAAAAGCATCAGTTCTTTGGTGCTCAGCCTCCATAATGGTCCAACTTTCACATCTACCCATGACTACTGGAAAAACCATAGCTTTAACTAGATGGACCTTTGTCAGCAAAATGATATCTCTGCTCTTTAATAGGCTGTCTAGGCTTGTCATAGGTTTTCTTCCAAGGAGCAAGCATCTTTTAATTTTGTGGTTGCAGTCACTGTCCACAGTGATTTTGGAGCCCAAGAAAAGAAAATCTGTCACTGTTTACACTTTTTCCCCATCTATTTGCCATGAAGTGATGGGACCAGATGCCATGATCTTAATTTTTTGAATGTTGAGTTTTAAGCCAGCTTTTTCACTGTCCTCTTTCGCTCTCATCAAGAGGCTCTTTAGTTCCTCTCTGCTTTCTGCCATTAGAGTAGTGTTATCTGCATATCTGAGGTTGTTGATATTTCTCCTGGCAACCTTGATTACAGCCTGGCATTTCATATAATGCACTCTACATATGAGTTAAATTAGCAGGGTGACAAAGCTTTTCTTGGTTCATGGCAAATCTGCCTCTTGGGAAGGGTATGTTTCAGACTGTGTGAACAAGAGTGAAGGCTTGGAGGATAGAGAGAGAGCTGAAATAATTCATAACTGGGTGTGTGTGAAGGATACAGAAGAAAAAAGCTAGAGAAGATCCTATGGGTCAGGTAGAAATATGGTATGGGTAGTCACTGGAGGATTTTAGGCAGATGAGAGTGACTCAATTCCTTATTCATGGATTAGACAGATCACTCTGGAAAGAAGTACAGAGGATGGACTGCGTCAGGTAAGGTTGGTTGTAGACCCAGGGAGAGGTTGTCTGCGTGGCCCTCCTGCCATACACTGACAAAGACCCAGGAATGTCAGTGTATGTCCATATGTGACTTCAACACAGAAGTCAGGACTCTGACAGAAAGAAACATTCTTCATCAAAAACATTTTTAGACTGTTATTTAAGTTTAAAAATATACTTTCATATGTTTTTGTGGAAAAGAGGCCCAAGTTACCCTAAGGCTTGTTTTTTATTAATCTTGCATGGCATAGTATTTCATTTTAAATAGAAAAATCATATATTTGGTTTATTTATCTTGTGGTGTTGGAGAAGACTCTTGAGAGTCCCTTGGACTGCAAGGAGATCCAACCAGTCCATTCTGAAGGAGATCAGCCCTGGGATTTCTTTGGAAGGAATGATGCTAAAGCTGAAACTCCAGTACTCTGGCCACCTCATGTGAAGAGTTGACTCATTGGAAAAGACTCTGATGCTGGGAGGGATTGGGGGCAGGAGGAGAAGGGGACGACCAAGGATGAGATGGCTGATGGCTGGATGGCATCACTGACTCAATGGACACGAGTCTGAGTGAACTCCGGGAGTTGGTGATGGACAGGGAGGCCTGGCGTGCTGCGATTCATGGGGTTGCAAAGAGTTGGACACGATTGAGCGACTTCACTTTAGCCTTCCTTTTGTGAAAGGAAAGCAAGTCACAGAATGCCTGAATTTCACTGTGACAGTGGCAGCAACTACATGTAATTCTTTTCAGTGCAGTCTAAGAGTCTACTCGTCTCAGACGCCAGCTGGTGCTCTGACTCTCCCCTCTTTAAAGCAGCAAATGCAGTCTGGCCACTGAGGTCCACACATACATAAAAGAGATAAGAACCCCGCTGCTCTGGTTGCAAGGAAGAGCCTCACATCCACCCACTTACATGCAGAACCTCAAATAGCTTCCTGAGCTTTTGTAATCTGGTTTGCATACACATGTTTGGTCCAGTTCTTACATTTTCCAATTAGAAGGTTGATCCTCAGCAAGGCAGCGTGAGTCAATTCTGTTCATGTTTTCCAGAAATAAATCTTAATCTCCCTTTTTCTTTTTTCTTTTTGAGACAGTGCTCTTTCATTATTGCACACTGATTTATTTAAAAAATATTTGCAGATATTAAAGCAAAGTTGGTTTCACACTGAATCTTTTCATCTTGGAAGAATTAAACCATTATGTATGGTGGAGACTCCTTGAATTTCTAAAAAAGTGAGGCACCACCCATGTGTACGTCCATGGCGTAGCTCAGGCTTTTATAGATGCTTGTGTCCATATGATCAACACTCTGAAATAATAAGTCCATCCTCTTTCACTGATTAAACAACTAAGATTCTGATATGATCTGGATCTTCAGAAGAGAGCAAACTGTGCTGGGCAATCCCTTCAGTTCAGGGAAATTTATTCAGACTTTCTGAAAGAGCAGTTGGGTGGCTTTGAATCATTTGAAAATATTTCTTCCCATTTCGGAGGCCTCTCACTTTTCCTTTTTTATTATGATTATTTAGAGTTTATCCAATCTAAACACATATTTGCTGTCGAAGGGCAAACGTGTTTAATTAAAGAGTCACTTTCTTTCTCCTGATGACCCCACCCATCTCTCCTCCTGACTCCCACTGAAAGAGTTCACAGTGATGCTGACATCTGGGCCCTAAGTGATTGTCCCTAAGCTGGCCAGAGCCAAATGGCTCCTCCAGAGGTCAGTTTGGTCAACTAGCTTCAGAAAAATGGAGGTTCTGGATGCAGAGCGACGATCAGAAAATTTGTTTAGGCCAGAAACTCATTTGTTTGTTTATTCATTCATTCATTCATTGGACAAACATTAAGAAGAGCTTTCTATACCCCCGGAGCATGAGGGAGTACAAGCTGATTGTGAAGAGGCCTGTTGTTCACAGTAACTGTGCTCAGGGCACCACACAAGTGCCTGAAGACCAACAGCTCCTGGTCCCCGGAAGACAAGCCTAGAAGCTTGAAGGCAGAGCGAGCATTGGAGCTGGACTTTGAGGAATGGCCTTCGTTCTGGGGATGGAGGTGGAAGGCAGCCACCCCTGCAGAGGAAATGGCAGCAAAGAAGTGGAAGGTGTCGGGATGAGGGGAGGGACAAGCTAGGGGGTGGGGGCAGATCCTGAAGGCAGTGAGAACAAACTGAAGTATTCCTGACGTGGTGGTGGGATGGGGAACGAGGGCCAGACTAGGGTGCTGGCAAGGAGAACGGGCAGGCTCGACACCAGGACATGCCGAAGGAAGAACAAGAGCCCAGGAGGCACTGGACGCGGGGCTGAGGAAGCTGCCGAGGTGGCTCTCACATTTTGAAATGACGGTGATGCCCTTGACTGAAATAAGGGACAAAACACAACCACTTGTTTTTGTGAGAAGGTTCTGAGTTTTGTTTTGAACGGGGTGACTGTAAGACAAGTTTATGCTTCTTGTGTATCACATACCTGGAACGCAGGAGAGAGCTATGGTCAAAATACAAGCAATTCCTCCCCACACAAAAATACAAGCAAAGGAGTCAATCAGGGAGATGTCAGATTATAAAGGACCCAAGTACATTTTGAAATTGAGTGTGTTGGCAGCACTGGTGTTGTCTTTATTGGATCCCTGTCTCCTCTCCTTTTTAAAAGTAACTGAAGCTTATGAGGGTGACAAGGCTTTGGGACTTCCGTGGTTGTCAGTGGTTAGGATGCTGAGCCTTCACTGCCAAGGCCCGGGTTTGACCCCTGGTTAGGGAACTAAGATTCCACCAGCCACCCAGTATGGCCAAAAAACAAAACCAAACCAGAAAACTCCAAACAAACAAAAAGGGCTGAACGGACTTTGAAATATTGGAAACCACATCAGCGCTCTGCCCTCCTGCTCTTACCCACAACTTGGCGATTGACATTCTCGGGACGAGGATTCTAAGTCTCAGGCTTGCAAGTCCTTGGGCTCATCTGGAGTGAGCTTCATCAGTTTGTCCACACAGAGCAGGATGAGGGTGAGAAACAAGAGACTCCAGCCAACAGCCGCCGCGATCCAGCCGTATTCATCTACTCCTGTGTGGCAACACCGGGCTGCTTGTGGGCAGAAGTCAACGTCTGGTGGGGAAGAGAGGGCAAGAAGGACAGTGTCACCCCAGCCTCCCTTCCCCCCAGGCTATTCTCTGATATTCATAACATCAAGACCAGTAATAACAGGATAGCACCACTTACTAAGGCACGCCCTGCACTGTGCTAAGAGCTCTACACACGAGTGTGGCAACACCGGGCTGCTTGTGGGCAGAAGTCAACGTCTGGTGGGGAAGAGAGGGCAAGAAGGACAGTGTCACCCCAGCCTCCCTTCCCCCCAGGCTATTCTCTGATAGTCATAACATCAAGACCAGTAATAACAGGATAGCACCACTTACTAAGGCACGCCCTGCACTGTGCTAAGAGCTCTACACACGTTCCCTTATTTATTCCTCACGAAGTGGATAGGCACAGTTATTCCTCCTGTTTGACATGCAGGAACTGAAGCTATCACTTGCCCAGGGTCACGAGATGGCAGAACTAGAACGCAAACCCGTGTTTGTAGGAGTCCAAAGCCACGTTTGTAACCTCTACATACTGCTGCCTATTACCCTCCTTTGTTAGTGCCCAGAAGTCAGCACATGTGGTCATTCAATGGGGGCAGAATCAAGGAGCCAAACTTAGAATAAAGCGAACTTCCTGTTAATTAGACATGCACCACAGTGGTTGTTTTATGAAGCACTAGGCTCCTTACCACTGCAAGTCTTCAAGTGGAAGATGAACAGAAAAATGGGACAGGTACCAGAATGAAGCTCCTGCTTTGGGCAGGAATTGGACTGGCTCATGTTTAGGATGTTTCCACCCCCAAACTTCTATAAGCATTTGAAGTCAGGGGGTCTTTGACTGCTGTCCTGAGGATGGGCCATTAAAGCCAACTGCTCCAAAGAGTGTGAGCTTACATGGGGACCATGGCCAAGACAGCTTTGTAGACGTGCCCTGCATACGGTTCTGGGGCCGTGAACAAACCACACTGGTGTGCGAGAGGGCCAAGCAGGCGCTCAGCCACTCAATGCCGATGAACAGAAAGTGAGGAGGCTTAAGTGTCCCTCCCTGTTCCGAGATGAGCCCTGGGCTAGGGCAATTGCCAGGAGAAGCTTACTGGGGCACTGCTCCAGGGTCTCAAGATTCTCTGGATGGTGGACGGTCAAGGTTGAGTTGCTGCCGCTGCTTGCTTCTGGAAGAAAAGACAAATGACAATCTCAGGCAGTAGGAAAAGCCATTCTCAGGCATGGAGTTGGCAGTTTTTGTTGTGAGNCAGTACTTTGGCCACCTCATGCGAAGAGTTGACTCATTGGAAAAGACTCTGCTGCTGGGAGGGATTGGAGTCAGGAGGAGAAGGGGACGACCAAGGATGAGATGGCTGGATGGCATCACGGACTCGATGGACGTGAGTCTGAGTGAACTCCGGCAGTTGGTGATGGACAGGGAGCCCTGGCGTGCTGCGATTCATGGGGTTGCAGAGTCCGACACGACTGAGCGACTGAACTGAACTTCTAAAAAAAGATACAAAATAAGAAATACAAAACTAGATACATGGTCTTGGAGAGGAGCAAACAAGAAAGAGGACCAGAAATTAACGCTTCTTTTGTTGTTGTTCAGTTGCTAAGTTATGTCCAAGTCTTTGTGACCCCATGAACTGCAGCACACCAGGCTTTCCTGTCCTTCCCTGTCTCCTGCAGTTTGCTCAAACTCATGCTCATTGAGTTGGTGACGCCACCCAACCATCTCATCCTTTGCCTCCCTCTTCTCTTGCCCTCCATCTTTCCCAGCATCAGGGCCTTTTTCCATGAGTCGGCTCTTCGCATCAGGTGGCCAAAGGACTGGAGCTTCCGCTTCAGCATCAAGTTTGATTTCCTTCAGGATTGACTGGTTTGATCTTCTTGCTGTCCAAGGGACTCTCAAAAGTCTTCTCCAGCACCATAGTTCAAAAGCATCAGTTCTTTGGTGCTCAGCCTCCATAATGGTCCAACTTTCACATCTACCCATGACTACTGGAAAAACCATAGCTTTAACTAGATGGACCTTTGTCAGCAAAATGATATCTCTGCTCTTTAATAGGCTGTCTAGGCTTGTCATAGGTTTTCTTCCAAGGAGCAAGCATCTTTTAATTTTGTGGTTGCAGTCACTGTCCACAGTGATTTTGGAGCCCAAGAAAAGAAAATCTGTCACTGTTTACACTTTTTCCCCATCTATTTGCCATGAAGTGATGGGACCAGATGCCATGATCTTAATTTTTTGAATGTTGAGTTTTAAGCCAGCTTTTTCACTGTCCTCTTTCGCTCTCATCAAGAGGCTCTTTAGTTCCTCTCTGCTTTCTGCCATTAGAGTAGTGTTATCTGCATATCTGAGGTTGTTGATATTTCTCCTGGCAACCTTGATTACAGCCTGGCATTTCATATAATGCACTCTACATATGAGTTAAATTAGCAGGGTGACAAAGCTTTTCTTGGTTCATGGCAAATCTGCCTCTTGGGAAGGGTATGTTTCAGACTGTGTGAACAAGAGTGAAGGCTTGGAGGATAGAGAGAGAGCTGAAATAATTCATAACTGGGTGTGTGTGAAGGATACAGAAGAAAAAAGCTAGAGAAGATCCTATGGGTCAGGTAGAAATATGGTATGGGTAGTCACTGGAGGATTTTAGGCAGATGAGAGTGACTCAATTCCTTATTCATGGATTAGACAGATCACTCTGGAAAGAAGTACAGAGGATGGACTGCGTCAGGTAAGGTTGGTTGTAGACCCAGGGAGAGGTTGTCTGCGTGGCCCTCCTGCCATACACTGACAAAGACCCAGGAATGTCAGTGTATGTCCATATGTGACTTCAACACAGAAGTCAGGACTCTGACAGAAAGAAACATTCTTCATCAAAAACATTTTTAGACTGTTATTTAAGTTTAAAAATATACTTTCATATGTTTTTGTGGAAAAGAGGCCCAAGTTACCCTAAGGCTTGTTTTTTATTAATCTTGCATGGCATAGTATTTCATTTTAAATAGAAAAATCATATATTTGGTTTATTTATCTTGTGGTGTTGGAGAAGACTCTTGAGAGTCCCTTGGACTGCAAGGAGATCCAACCAGTCCATTCTGAAGGAGATCAGCCCTGGGATTTCTTTGGAAGGAATGATGCTAAAGCTGAAACTCCAGTACTCTGGCCACCTCATGTGAAGAGTTGACTCATTGGAAAAGACTCTGATGCTGGGAGGGATTGGGGGCAGGAGGAGAAGGGGACGACCAAGGATGAGATGGCTGATGGCTGGATGGCATCACTGACTCAATGGACACGAGTCTGAGTGAACTCCGGGAGTTGGTGATGGACAGGGAGGCCTGGCGTGCTGCGATTCATGGGGTTGCAAAGAGTTGGACACGATTGAGCGACTTCACTTTAGCCTTCCTTTTGTGAAAGGAAAGCAAGTCACAGAATGCCTGAATTTCACTGTGACAGTGGCAGCAACTACATGTAATTCTTTTCAGTGCAGTCTAAGAGTCTACTCGTCTCAGACGCCAGCTGGTGCTCTGACTCTCCCCTCTTTAAAGCAGCAAATGCAGTCTGGCCACTGAGGTCCACACATACATAAAAGAGATAAGAACCTCGCTGCTCTGGTTGCAAGGAAGAGCCTCACATCCACCCACTTACATGCAGAACCTCAAATAGCTTCCTGAGCTTTTGTAATCTGGTTTGCATACACATGTTTGGTCCAGTTCTTACATTTTCCAATTAGAAGGTTGATCCTCAGCAAGGCAGCGTGAGTCAATTCTGTTCATGTTTTCCAGAAATAAATCTTAATCTCCCTTTTTCTTTTTTCTTTTTGAGACAGTGCTCTTTCATTATTGCACACTGATTTATTTAAAAAATATTTGCAGATATTAAAGCAAAGTTGGTTTCACACTGAATCTTTTCATCTTGGAAGAATTAAACCATTATGTATGGTGGAGACTCCTTGAATTTCTAAAAAAGTGAGGCACCACCCATGTGTACGTCCATGGCGTAGCTCAGGCTTTTATAGATACTTGTGTCCATATGATCAACACTCTGAAATAATAAGTCCATCCTCTTTCACTGATTAAACAACTAAGATTCTGATATGATCTGGATCTTCAGAAGAGAGCAAACTGTGCTGGGCAATCCCTTCAGTTCAGGGAAATTTATTCAGACTTTCTGAAAGAGCAGTTGGGTGGCTTTGAATCATTTGAAAATATTTCTTCCCATTTCGGAGGCCTCTCACTTTTCCTTTTTTATTATGATTATTTAGAGTTTATCCAATCTAAACACATATTTGCTGTCGAAGGGCAAACGTGTTTAATTAAAGAGTCACTTTCTTTCTCCTGATGACCCCACCCATCTCTCCTCCTGACTCCCACTGAAAGAGTTCACAGTGATGCTGACATCTGGGCCCTAAGTGATTGTCCCTAAGCTGGCCAGAGCCAAATGGCTCCTCCAGAGGTCAGTTTGGTCAACTAGCTTCAGAAAAATGGAGGTTCTGGATGCAGAGCGACGATCAGAAAATTTGTTTAGGCCAGAAACTCATTTGTTTGTTTATTCATTCATTCATTCATTGGACAAACATTAAGAAGAGCTTTCTATACCCCCGGAGCATGAGGGAGTACAAGCTGATTGTGAAGAGGCCTGTTGTTCACAGTAACTGTGCTCAGGGCACCACACAAGTGCCTGAAGACGAACAGCTCCTGGTCCCCGGAAGACAAGCCTAGAAGCTTGAAGGCAGAGCGAGCATTGGAGCTGGACTTTGAGGAATGGCCTTCGTTCTGGGGATGGAGGTGGAAGGCAGCCACCCCTGCAGAGGAAATGGCAGCAAAGAAGTGGAAGGTGTCGGGATGAGGGGAGGGACAAGCTAGGGGGTGGGGGCAGATCCTGAAGGCAGTGAGAACAAACTGAAGTATTCCTGACGTGGTGGTGGGATGGGGAACGAGGGCCAGACTAGGGTGCTGGCAAGGAGAACGGGCAGGCTCGACACCAGGACATGCCGAAGGAAGAACAAGAGCCCAGGAGGCACTGGACGCGGGGCTGAGGAAGCTGCCGAGGTGGCTCTCACATTTTGAAATGACGGTGATGCCCTTGACTGAAATAAGGGACAAAACACAACCACTTGTTTTTGTGAGAAGGTTCTGAGTTTTGTTTTGAACGGGGTGACTGTAAGACAAGTTTATGCTTCTTGTGTATCACATACCTGGAACGCAGGAGAGAGCTATGGTCAAAATACAAGCAATTCCTCCCCACACAAAAATACAAGCAAAGGAGTCAATCAGGGAGATGTCAGATTATAAAGGACCCAAGTACATTTTGAAATTGAGTGTGTTGGCAGCACTGGTGTTGTCTTTATTGGATCCCTGTCTCCTCTCCTTTTTAAAAGTAACTGAAGCTTATGAGGGTGACAAGGCTTTGGGACTTCCGTGGTTGTCAGTGGTTAGGATGCTGAGCCTTCACTGCCAAGGCCCGGGTTTGACCCCTGGTTAGGGAACTAAGATTCCACCAGCCACCCAGTATGGCCAAAAAACAAAACCAAACCAGAAAACTCCAAACAAACAAAAAGGGCTGAACGGACTTTGAAATATTGGAAACCACATCAGCGCTCTGCCCTCCTGCTCTTACCCACAACTTGGCGATTGACATTCTCGGGACGAGGATTCTAAGTCTCAGGCTTGCAAGTCCTTGGGCTCATCTGGAGTGAGCTTCATCAGTTTGTCCACACAGAGCAGGATGAGGGTGAGAAACAAGAGACTCCAGCCAACAGCCGCCGCGATCCAGCCGTATTCATCTACTCCTGTGTGGCAACACCGGGCTGCTTGTGGGCAGAAGTCAACGTCTGGTGGGGAAGAGAGGGCAAGAAGGACAGTGTCACCCCAGCCTCCCTTCCCCCCAGGCTATTCTCTGATAGTCATAACATCAAGACCAGTAATAACAGGATAGCACCACTTACTAAGGCACGCCCTGCACTGTGCTAAGAGCTCTACACACGTTCCCTTATTTATTCCTCACGAAGTGGATAGGCACAGTTATTCCTCCTGTTTGACATGCAGGAACTGAAGCTATCACTTGCCCAGGGTCACGAGATGGCAGAACTAGAACGCAAACCCGTGTTTGTAGGAGTCCAAAGCCACGTTTGTAACCTCTACATACTGCTGCCTATTACCCTCCTTTGTTAGTGCCCAGAAGTCAGCACATGTGGTCATTCAATGGGGGCAGAATCAAGGAGCCAAACTTAGAATAAAGCGAACTTCCTGTTAATTAGACATGCACCACAGTGGTTGTTTTATGAAGCACTAGGCTCCTTACCACTGCAAGTCTTCAAGTGGAAGATGAACAGAAAAATGGGACAGGTACCAGAATGAAGCTCCTGCTTTGGGCAGGAATTGGACTGGCTCATGTTTAGGATGTTTCCACCCCCAAACTTCTATAAGCATTTGAAGTCAGGGGGTCTTTGACTGCTGTCCTGAGGATGGGCCATTAAAGCCAACTGCTCCAAAGAGTGTGAGCTTACATGGGGACCATGGCCAAGACAGCTTTGTAGACGTGCCCTGCATACGGTTCTGGGGCCGTGAACAAACCACACTGGTGTGCGAGAGGGCCAAGCAGGCGCTCAGCCACTCAATGCCGATGAACAGAAAGTGAGGAGGCTTAAGTGTCCCTCCCTGTTCCGAGATGAGCCCTGGGCTAGGGCAATTGCCAGGAGAAGCTTACTGGGGCACTGCTCCAGGGTCTCAAGATTCTCTGGATGGTGGACGGTCAAGGTTGAGTTGCTGCCGCTGCTTGCTTCTGGAAGAAAAGACAAATGACAATCTCAGGCAGTAGGAAAAGCCATTCTCAGGCATGGAGTTGGCAGTTTTTGTTGTGAGTCAGTAGTGAGTATTATGACAGTATTTATTACAGAAGTTCCAATAGAGATATGTTGAGATTTCATGCAGCAAAGTTCTGCTATAGCCTGAACTATGTCCCCCAAATTCGGTAGTGCTTTGTTATAGAAATAGGGCTTTAAAGAGGCAATTAAGGTTAAATGGTTAAATTAGTCCAGTGTGACTGGTGTCCTTGTGAGAAGAGGAAGAGGCACTGGTGATGGGAACTCATAGGGAAAAGACGATATGAGGACCCAGTGCAGAGTGGGGCGATCTGCAAGCAGAGGAGAGAGGCCTCAGGAGTAAACACAGCTGGTGACACCCGGAGCCTCCAGATCTGTGAGAAAAGTGGCTTCTGTGGTTTCAGCCAACCAGGCTGTGGTATTTTGTTGGGCAGCAAACTCACACACTCCCCTTTTCCAACCACTTCCTATTCCCATTGAGATGCTTTATCTTTATATCTCACCACCCTTCTGTCATCAAGGGTCTCTGTTTAAGCTGCTTTCTATGCAGATAAGTACATCTAAGAAGTGTTTTCTTTTTTTTTCCTAGCATATACTAACACAGTTGCTTAAAAATCTGCCATGTCGTTTCATAACTAGCTTCAGTTTCCTTCAAAAACTTGAACTAAACAACATCAAAGTCTGACCTTGATTCTTTATTTCTGATGATTATGATGTTAGTATTTGGAAAAAGGGTGTGAAAAACTAAACACCCTACAAGCAAATTGAGAGGTTTCTAGCGTATACAGCACTCAGAATTATACAACCTTTGATTAATAAACAAGGCACACAATGATAAAAAGATACTTTAGCAGAAAATATCAGAGTTTTGGGAGTGGGGAGGGATTACAGAGATGAACGTAAGGATCCCCCAGGGAGAGAAACCATGGGCTGTGTTCCCTCTCATCACTGAGAATAAGAAGGTAGGCAGTCTGGGTCCACTGTGTCCAATATGGTGGCCACAAACCAGAGTGTCTGTTTAAGTTTATTAAAATGAAATTAAACGAAAACTTCAGCTACTTGGTCATACTAGCCACTTGCAAAGTGCTCAATCATGTGGCTGTGGCTGCCATGTTAGAAAGATAGCACAGACATGGAACCTTTGCACAATCAAAAAAATTCTGTTAGAAACAAACTCACAGACTTAGAGAACAAGCCCATGGTTTCGAGGGGGCAAGGATGTGGGGGACGGGTAGTTAGGGAGTTTGGGATCTGCACGTACACACTGCTGTATTTAAAATGGATGATGAACAAGGGCCTACTGTGTAGCACAGGGAACTCTGCTCCATGGTCTGTGGCAGCCTGGATGGAAGGGGAGTTTGGAGCAGAATGGATATATGTATACATGTGGCCTAGTTTCTTTGCTGTGCCCCTGAAACTATTACAACATTATTAATCAGCTGTACTCTAATATCGGAGAAGGCAATGGCACTCCACTCCAGTACTCTTGCCTGGAAAATCCCATGGATGGAGGAGCCTGGTAGGCTGCAGTCCATGGGGTCCGGAAGAGTCGGACAGGACTGAGCGACTTCACTTTGAGTTTTCACTTTCATGCATTGGAGAAGGAAATGGCAACCCACTCCAGTGTTCTTGCCTGGAGAGTCCCAGGGACGGGGGAACCTGGCGGGCTTCCGTCTATGGGGTCGCACAGAGTCAGACACGACTGAAGTGACTTAGCAGCAGCAGCAGCATACTCTAATATAAAATAAAAAGTTAAAAAAATGTTCTGTTAGACAGTGCTGATCTAGGTAGAGCTAGAGCAAGACCAAGAGAGCATTTGAAAGGATCTTTCTGGAAATTGTATGGCTGCTCAATCTGCTTCTTTGGCAATGACAGAAAAAAAGTTTGGAAAATCTCCAGGCCCCACTGACTCTAGGTTGGCATGTCCTTCAAAGGCGCTTGCTGTCACATAGCAGAATAACTTGGGAGGAGACTTCTTGATTAGCCAAAGCCATGAAATTTCTGCTCAGACTAATTTTACACCACCCCCTCCCCAGCCACTCCAGTGTCCTGCTAAAATATAGTAACTACCTTGATGCAATCTGATTGCTACTGTAAATTATTTACAGCTAAATGCCTCAGAGCTTGGTTTTTATTTGCTTTGGAAAAATTGATTCCTCCATGTTTTAATTTCCCTTGTTACCTGAATAACTTCCTTGACCCTGACTTTCATCTCCCCTCTACCTTAGTAGGGAAGTGGTCCTGGTCTAGAACTGGTGTGTGGAAAAAAGTCAAGTTAATGAAACACTAGTAGTATGTTAACCCATATAAAATCACCATTTCTATAGGTCCAGAATTATTCAATATCAGGCATTTTCTATGGTTCAAATCGAATAACCTAGTATAAATTCTGAAGAACTGAAACATCACCCACCTCCCTCATAAGCAAAGCCAGCCAGGGACTTTCCCATTTGGAGTCACTTCCAAAGTAAAGGCTACTGGAAGGATCCAACTGTTCAGTGCAGTGAAATGGGTCAAGTGTTTGAGGCCTTCTCATAAGCAAGGCACCTCCAGGAAACAGAAGACACTCTTACTTGGAGAGGGGTGATATTGGAAAAAGTAAAAGGAACATGCTAACTTTTGTTGAGTGTTTGAAATGAAGGGAAAGTGTTAGTCATTCAGTCAGGTCTGACTCTTTTTGACCCCGTGGACTGTAGCCCACCAGGCTTCTCTGTCTGTGGAATTCTCCAGGCAAGAATACTGGAGTGGGTTGCCATTCCCTCCTCCAGGGGATCTTCCTGAACCAGAGATCGAACCTGGGTCTCCTGCATTGCAGGCAGACTCTTTACTGTCTGAACCACCAGGGAAGCCCCATTGGAGTGTTTACCACGTGCTATTTCATTTAGAGTTCTTTATGTGCAGTTACCCTATTTCATCTTTACAACAACCCTATACATAAGCACTATGATTATCTCCACATTAGAGATGAGGAAACTGAAGCACAGGGAGGGTAAAGAATTTGCTTGAGATCACACAACTAGTCAGCTGTGGAAGCTGAAGTTGAGTTGAGGCTCAGAGGCTTGAGAGCCCACCCTCTGAACCTCCCGAGGAGAGACTGTGAGGAGAGAGATGGACGCTGCCTGGCGTGGGGGACCGTGAGGCTTGGCTTTGAGAGAGGGAGAATCTGCCAGGGAGCAGGGCAGGCTGTCCCGAGGAGCCAGGTCAAAGCCAAAGGCAGAAGCCAGGAGCATGAGAATGGGAGCGAGGTCCCTGATGTGCAGAGCCCAGCCTGGGAGGGCACTTCCTAACACCCCCTCGGCCTCCCTGAGAAAGTGGGGTGATAGTCCAACATCTCCTGAGCCAGGTGAGATGGGGGAAGCTTTAACAGCATACGGCAGCCTTGTGGGTTGAGGTTTGGTGAAAGTCGCAAAGGATGCCCGGGGTTAAGGGACGGACGGATGTCCTTAGGTGAGAGGAGGGTATGCAAAGGGAGGATGATAGCCACAGAATAACAGAATTGAAACGCAATTACCTTGAGCAGGTGCTGCTGAGAAGCAGCAGCCCGAAGATGCCATTTTAGGTGCACCTCCCGTCTCTGATGGGAGGGACTCGCGCTGGCTCCCATCTTGGCTTACTCTGGTCTTAGGTAAACCCCCCATCCCACCCTACCCTCTCCAGCCTAATCCTTCAGATGAGAAAGCCCTGTTTCCTCTTTCCTTTGAGCAGGACCAACCCGAGCCAAGGAATCCTCCTCCTGCCTCCTTCTCTCCCCCACCCTCCCTCCCTCTTCCCAGTGTGGCGAGAATAAAGCTCACGGTTCTACCTGCCAAGAAAACCGGGCGGAAGGAGAGGAAGGCCAGGCCGAGGCCCAGGGAGGCCCAGGGTGCCAGGTGGAGGCGCTTCATGCTGAGGAGAGAGGCCTCTGTGTGCACAGCCCCTGCAGAGGAATATGTGTCCTCAAAGTGCCTTTTTACAAATATGCATCATTAAAGTATAGAGCAGTATTTTAGAAAGGACCTGAGAAAGACAAAGCACTTTTCTTCTCAGCAGCAGTGGGCATCACCTGCTGCCGCATAAGGAAGATAGCATTTGGATTGGATCTTGATGGACGATTAGGGTTTTGACAGGCAAAGAGGAGAAGGGGGCATCATAGGCAAAAGGGATGGGCAAGCAAAGGCCCAGGGGTAAGAGATGCTTAGAAGTCCACTGTGGCCAAGAGGCTGAGTGTCCCATGTGTCAGGCTTGGGGGCTGAATTGTAAAGAGACCAAAGGGAAGTTTTGTGAAGATTTTGAACTGAGTAGCCATTTGATTGAGGGGGCTTCCGAGGTGGTGCTAGTGGTAAAGAACCTGTCTGCCAGTGCAAGAGAGACATAGGAGATCTGGGTTCTCAGAATTGAAAGAGACATGTGTAACCCAGTGTTCATCACAGCACTGTTTACAATAGCTAGGACATGGAAGCGACCTAGATGTCCATTGGCTGATGAACGGATAAGAAAGCTGTGGTACATATACACAATGGAGTATTCAGTTCAGTTCAGTTGCTCAGTTGTGTCCGACACTTTGTGACCCCATGAATCGCAGCACGCCAGGCCTCCCTGTTCATCACCATCTCCCGTCGTTCACACAGACTCACGTCCGTCGAGTCAGTGATGCCATCCAGCCATCTCATCTTCGGCTGTCCCCTTCTTCTCCTGCCCCCAATCCCTCCCAGCATCAGAGTCTTTGCCAATGAGTCAACTCTTCGCATGAGATGGCCAAAGTACTGGAGTTTCAGCTTTAGCATCATTCCTTCCAAAGAAATCTCAGGGCTGTTCTCCTTCAGAATGGACTGGTTGGATCTCCTTGCAGTCCAAGGGACTCTCAAGAGTCTTCTCCAACACCACAGTTCGAAAGCATCCATTCTTCGGCGCTCAGCCTTCTTCACAGTCCAACTCTCACATNATATATATATATATATACATACATATACATAATGGAATACTATTCATCCATAAAAAAGAATGAAGTGTTATTTGCAACAACATGGGACTGGAGGGTATTAAGCTTAGTTAAGTAAATCAGACAAAGAAAGACAAATGCTGTATGCTATCACTGACATGTGGAATTAAAAAATAAAACTAGTAAATATAACAAAAATGAACAACAAATTGTGAATCACTATGCTGTGTATCCAAAACATATAAAATGGTAAATCAGCTATCAGTTCAGTTGCTCAGTTGTGTCCGATTCTTTGCAACCCCATGGACTGCAGCATGCCAGGCTTCCCTGTTCATCACCAACTCCCAGAGTTTACTCAAACTAATGTCTATTGAGTCAGTGATGCCATCCTACCATCTCATCCTCTGTTGTCCCCTTCTCTTCCCACCTTCAATCTTTCCTAGCATTAGGGTCTTTTCAAATGAGTCAGTTCTTTGCATCAGATGGCCAAAGTATCAAAATTTCAGCTTCAGCATCAGTTCTTTCAATGAATATTCAGGACTGATTTCCTTTAGGATGGACTGGTTGGATCTCCTTGCAGTCCAAGGGACTCTCAAGAGTCTTCTCCAACACCGTAGTTCAAAAGCATCAATTCTTTGGCACTCAACTTTCTTTATAGTCCAACTCTCACATCCATACATGACTACTAGAAAAACCATAGTTTTGACTAGATGGACCTTTGTTGGCAAAGTAATGTCTCTTCTTTTTAATAAGCTGTCTAGGTTGGTCATAACTTTTCTTCCAAGGAGAAAGCATTTTTTATTTTAATAAGCTATACCTCAAAACAAAACAAAACTGTACACTGGGGTTGAAATATTAGAAACCAAAAATTAGAAAAAAAATACATATTACAAAATCCTCCCCATCCAAGTGAAATATTTAGGTCTTAATTTAACAAAAAATGTGAAGATTTGTATGCTGAAAACACAAATACTCATGACAGAAATAAAATAGAATCTAAATAAATGGAGAGGAGTGATACTCTGTTAAGAGAAAAATGTGATATCAATCCTCTCCAAATGATCTGTAGATTTAATTCAATTCCAATCAAAATCCTAGCAGGATTCCTTGTACAGATAAGCTGATTCCACAATTTATGTGAAAAGCTCTAGAAACTTGAATATTCATAAAAAATTAATCAGAATCAAGTTGGAGAACCCATACTACCTGACATTAACACATTATAAACTATAGCAATGTCTAAACAGTGTGGCATTGGTCAAAAGATGGACACACATAACAATCAATCAAAATATAGAATTCTGAAATAGAACTTCAAATATGATCAATTTATTTTTGACTCACAGGCAAAGAAATTCAAAATAGAATGGGCAGTATTATCAATAAATGATGATTGGACAACTGGACATTTATATAAAAATGAACCTATATTAATATCTAATATCGTAAACAAAAATTAATGCAAAATAGTCCATAGACATAAATGTAAATTGTAAAACACTGAGAAAAATATAGGAAGTAATCTTAATGATACTGAGTCTAGCAAACAGAGTTTAAATACAAAATTAAAAGCATGATCTATAAAAATAAATAAAAAGATAAATTAAACTCTATAGAATTTAAAAAATCTTCTCTCTAAAGTACAACATAAAGAAAATGATAAAGAAAACAAGTTAGTAGAAAATGTTTATAAATTACAAATTTGACAAAGGAATTTTATCCAGAATATATTTAAAAACTCATAAAAATTAATATAAAAAAACAATAAAAATGGCAAAAATATTATATAGGCAATTCATTAAAAGGAATACCTGGTTTTAAAATAATCACATGAAAAGATATTCAATATAATTAGTCATCTGTTGTTTAATCATTAAGTCCTGTCCAGCTCTCTTGTGAGACTACCTTGCCAGGCTCCTCTGTCCATGGGATTTCCCAGTATTTACATAGGACTGATTTTTACCATAGGTTAAATGAATTATGCATTTTTAATGTAACAATACAAACCTGTGCTAATATAAGTCCTCTGATAATGAACCATTTCCTATAGCTCTTCACATGCGCAGGGGTTCTGACGGGATATTATTCAAACTTTCTATCCAACTGTGCAGAGGAAAGATCTCCAATCAGCCTGAAGCACACTTTAGAAAACATGTATTCCAGGTAGATAGACTAAATTTACTTGTTCTGGAATATTAATTCTACATGAACCCTGTAAACTATTCCCCTGGAGTCTCTTGATTCATTTGAGAACCTTATAATATGGAAAAGACCCCAAATAGATGCCAGTTACGCTGGATGTGGCATCGTACTGAAGGCAGCATATTTACAATGATTAGAGCTGTGTTGCACCCTAGCATCAACCCTGCCTGAGCCACATGTCACTGGGTCACCATATGGACAAGTCACCTAACCACTCAGAAGTTGTGTCCTCTTCACTTCATTTATTCCTGTAATGTAGCCTATCGTCTCATTTGTCTTGGGGGCAGCTGTAACATAACTGAAACTCAGCTATCTGTCAGAGTCCACAAGATTTCAGCCCCTGAGTCAAACGACATACATTTAATCCTAGCTTCAACTCTTTCTGAGTGTAAACTTTGCAAGTTGCTGTTCATCTCTTTGCCTCCATTTCTTAATCTGTAAAACAGACATGATGCTGAAACTACCACATAGGGTTTGTGGAGAGTACTTAAAATAATATATACATATATAACACGGTGCCAGGCACAGAGAAGACATATAAGAGGTCTGATGTTATAGAAGGTGATAATGATAACATTGGTATCATACTGCAAGAATGCCAGTTTCCCTCCCCATGTAAGACATTGCTTTCATACCAAGGAGAACAATGCTATATTTATCCCATAAATGCCATCTTGTTTGTTTCAGTTTATTAGTCAATCTTATTGAGTTACTTGTGTGTCTTTTTTCTGTCCTGTCACCTACGTATGTGTTAAATACTACCTCCCTTAAAAATAAAGGGCTTCCCTGGTAGCTCAGAAGGTAAAGAATCTGCCTACAACACAGAAGACCTGGGTTTGGCACCTCAGTTGGGAAAATCTCCTGGAGAAGGAAATGGCTACCAACTCCAATATTCTTGCTGGAGAATTTCATGGACACAGGGGCCTGGTGGGCTATATTTCATAAAGTCACAAAGAGTTGGACATGATTGTACTGAGTGACTAACACTTTAAAGATAATAGCATGAATCAAGGCAAGTCTCAGCTGCAAATACGAGTGGCAAAGTAGTAAAACTGTGTAAGACTGGAGTGAGTAGCCTTTCCCTTCTTCAGGGGATTGTCCCAACCCAGGGATTGAACCCAGGTCTCCTGCGTTGCAGGTAGATTCTTTACCAACTGAGCCACAAGGGAAGCCCAAAAATACTGCAGTGGGTAGCCTATCGCTTCTCCAGCTCATCTTCTTGACCCAGGAACCGGACCTGGGTCTCCTGCATTACAGGCAGATTTTTACCAACTGAGCTATCAGGTAAGCCCTAATATGTCAGACAGTGTTAGTTAATTTGAGGCACAACATTTGTAAACATTTTCAAAAACACTGGATATTTACCATATAATTGTTATCATGAAACATGCAGTTATCCATATAAACCACAAGAATATAAAGAGAAAAGAATCATGCCTTGTTTCGTGATACTCTAAGTATTTTCTAATTTGCTGTGAGAGTTCTTCCATTTTAGAAAAACGTAAACTTAATATATACATCATATCAGACTGCATGGATAATAGTGCCACTGAGACTGATAATACAGGAAGAAAAAATTGCAAGGAAAGGTGATGAGTTTAGTTTTATATGAAAAGCCTGGGTATGGGAATTTATCCTGTAGATAGATAGTTTAGAAGTCTATTCTTACAAGAGAGACCTAGAAAAACAAATGTAGGTGGTATAATCTTTGATAGGCCAGGGTTAGCCATACTGTAAGCCTAATGAAGCAGTATATAATAGGGTGCAGAAGTATACGACTATAGAAGACTAAAAGTTTCTTTGTAAATGTGTTAACAAGACCTTTATCCTAGCCTGATGACCCAATGGCAGCGAGCTCAGTTTTGGTCTCCTCTATGTTAGCGGCTAAAATAATTGAGCCTCCTCAATAGTCTGGATCTAGGGAATAGTGAAAATGACAAATCTGTCCATTTTTTGGATTCCTTTGTCTTATATATATTATTTTTACTCTTTTTATGATTAAATAATAAAACAGAACTGAAAGCAATTTTAAACCTAGTCTGAGTGTTCATTCTTGCCATATTTGTAACTGAGATCTGATTCTGTGGTCTGGATTAACTCATCATTGTACTTAATATTTAAAGTCATGACTATGAACAAAATAATGTATAGTGTGGAGAACAAGGAATTGAAAACCAAACTCTATGTTAGTGTCATAATTACTTTTCAGTTCAGTTCAGTTCAGTCGCTCAGTCGTGTCCGACTCTTTGTGACCCCATGAATCGCAGCACGCCAGGCCTCCCTGTCCATCACCATCTCCCGGAGTTCACTCAGACTCACGTCCATCGAGTCCGTGATGCCATCCAGCCATCTCATCCTCGGTCGTCCCCTTCTCCTCCTGCCCCTAATCCCTCCCAGCATCAGAGTCTTTTCCAATGAGTCAGCTCTTCGCATGAGGTGGCCAAAGTACTGGAGTTTCAGCTTTAGCATCATTCCCTTGTATATTAATATGCTTATTGAGACCTCTAGTGGCTCTGGAGGTACACCCACTAGATTCCCTTAAAGAGGACTTGCTATAAGGAATGTAGTTAACTGGCAATCCCCAATCACTGTACATTGGGACCTGCATCAGTATTCACACTGATGCTCCCTGCTCCCTCAAGCTCTTCACTCCTTCTGATAAACAACACAGTGGGGCTGATGGAACAAGTCACTTTCTGCCCGAAGCAGGGCCCTTCTGACCTGTACTCTGTTCTGGGGCTTCCCAAGGGGCTGGGACTTTCCCAGAGCTGCACTGCAGTTGGGACTCTTCTGATCCAATCAGTCCTCCTTCCTCTCTGCTTTCACAAGCATCAGGTCTGGTTTGCTCTAGGGAGATTTACCATGCCTAAATCTGCTTCATCTGCCATTTATCTTTCATAAGCATGTCCTCCCATCAATCGTGTGTGGGTGTAACTCGTTCTATCTTAGCATTTGCATATAGAGGACTCAAACCATATCAAAACAGTCTTTAGAATGAAAACAAAAGCAACAGTGCTGTTCTTTAATCCTTACAATTGTGGAGTATAAAGTTTCATCCACAATCATACACAGACTATCTGAAATGAATAAGTGACGGACAATAAAAATCCCAGTTGTAGGATGAAATTATCCACTTTTTAGTATTCCTTGCATACAGTGTGGGGCTAAGTATGACTATTTGGAAGGGTCATTGTGAAGAGGAAATTATACGAAACATGTCAAAGCATAAAATTCTGAATTATTTATTAGGCTTTCTTCCTTTTTCCAACTCTATATTCTGCTTCATTCTCAGGCCTTTCTAGTTCTTTGAACTTTACCTTAGCCCTTTATTTAATTTATAGCTAAATAAATCATCATTCCTCAGAAAGTTCAAAAAGATCTATCTAGGACTGGAACCCAGGACTCCAAATTTCTATGTCTTGCTCCCATAGATCTTATAACATCAAAGACAGGCATATGTGAACCTTGGGTACATTTTACAGCAAGTTAATGCTGAAATAGGCCAATTTTACATAGAGAGCAAATTCAAGTAATACCAGGTTGATATAAAATAGTGGCATCTTAGTGGGCCATGTCTTTTTCCTTTTCATTGCTGTTATTTCTGGAAAGCATAATCTGAGGGCAACTATTCTTTCCCATTATTGATTTTTCTGCACTTTCATTATTTTGGATCAGGTAAATGCTGGTTTCCTTTGTGGGCTTACAGAGAGAACATATCAAACAGAGATTTACAGCCCCCAAAGAGACCAGCTTTCAAAGAATACTTCAGTGGTGGTGAATAAACAGACAAATATCTAATGGGTTAAAGCCAGGCTTACTTGTCCCTTTTGATCAGAAAACTTGGTGTTAGTATTTACAATAACAAAGAGTTGATTTATTTATTTCAGAAGGCCTGCACCTAGCTGATGTGTTTTTATGTGGTAGAATGATATAGAAAAAAGAACAAATGCTTTAGAATTACACAGACATAGATTTGAAAGTATGCTGTACTATTTTTTTAAACTATGTGAATGTGTCTTTAAACTCTATGGTCTTCAGTATTTTTATTTATAAAAGGTGATAATTATAGACTAAATCTACAAGAGTTCATATGTAGATTAAACAAGATAATTTTTTTTAATATCAAATGTTCTGCTAGCTATACAATACAGATTTAAGCAATGGGCTTTTAATCAATTGAAAATCATCCATTCTTTCACTTATTCAACAAATATTTGTTGAGATGACAATCTAGATGTTAGGAGGCAGTGCTAGACAAAACAAAGAACTTGCTCAAAAATAAACATATTACAACAATATGTGATACAAAAAATAAGTATATTAAGTGGTTAGAGTTTGTAATATAGATCTATTATTTTAGATCAGGTAGTCAGGAAGTCATCTTTGAGAATGTGACATTGTAACTGAGAATTGAATGACACAAGGAGGCAAGTCATACAAACAAGAGATGAATAGTGTTCCAGAGAGGGGAAGAGAATAAATACAAAGCCTAGAGACTGTAGCATGCTGCAGACATTTGAGAATTAGAACTTGGTTGAAGTGAAAGGTGTGAAAAGGATGGTAAGAAATGAGGTGGAAGAGATAGTCCGGGACAGGATCATTGAGGGTTATATTGGAAAGTTTATTCCAACTGTTATAAAATTTCCTTTGGGAGTTTTGAGCAGCAGGCTGCCTGATTAGCCTTACATTTTTAGATTCCTGGAATGAGAACAGGCTGTTGGGGGACAAGTGATAAAGCAGGGAAGCTAGGAAGGCCATGGAAGAATCCCAGGCAAGCGATGATGGAAGCTTGGTCTAGTACCACTGATAAAGATGGAGAGATTTTGGGACTCTTTGAATACTGAATCATTTATCTTAAAAGAAATACCAGTTAGGTTCCTGTGAGCCTCTGGTCACATTTTCATCAGCTAAATAATACATACCTTGTAGTAAGCATGTTTCTGTTTAAAGACCTTAATTAACATATACTGTTGGTTCATTAATATTGAATTTATAGCCAGCACCAGTATAACTCATGGCTGAATGAAGTTTATCTATTATTTTCATTAAGACATATCATCGCCTTCTTGCATTTAGGAAAACTAGACAGCACTGCATGCTAGGCTTCGGCCACTTTAAACAGTGAAGTCACTAACACAAGACACAAAAAGCAGAAAACGTGGCACTAAGTAAACTGAAGAAAGTATATTTGTTTACAGTGTGAGAGCTGAAAGCAAGTGTTCCCTTGCAGGACCTCAGCTGGAGTACTTGAGCCATGAGGCAAAACTCAGATTTTCTACTGCTTTTTTCATGTCAAACAATAGCTTAGAAGGGCTTCCCTTGTGGCTCAGCTGGTAAAGAATCTGCCTGCATTGCAGGAAACCTGGGTTTGATCCTTGGGTTGGGAAGATCCCCTGGAGAAGGGAAAGGCTACCCACTCCAGTGTTCTAATCTGGAGAACTCCATGGACTATGAAGGACTGATCTGGGAAAGGAACATAAACTTTTATCCGTGAAAAGAAAGAAGATTATATAGATACAAATATAAGTAGGTTTACACATGTTATGGTTGAAGCAAATTGAAATTATATGTGGTTGAAGCATTTATTCACCTGATTTTGAGTATGTAGATATTGTCATGCTATTATTAATATATTTTTTTCTTACACTGATGAGTCCAAGATTTATAAAAGACGAAACATTTATTTGGAATAAATTTCATAGACAAATGAAAAGAAATTGTCTACTTAGAAATCAGTGAAGTCAACCGAATTAACACGTTTTTATTGAGGCTGTTTTATGTGCCTAGTATTATGCCCTTTTAGGAGACATGTTTAAGAAAAAAAGCTTTCTTACAATTAAAAATCCTTAAAGATTCTTTGGGCTTTCCAGATTGTGCTAAGAGTAGTCTTCTATTCATACCACAGGAGACATAAGAGATTCGGGTTCAGTTTCTAGGTTTGGAAGATCCCCTGGAGGAGAGCATAGCAACCCACCCCAGTATTCTTGCCTGAACACTTTCATGGACAGAGGAGCCTGGCAGAACACAGTCCATAGGGTTGCAAAGAGCTGGATATGACTGAAGCAACTTAGCATACACACAACAACTCTTTAAAAAAGTGAACATTTGTATAAGATAACACAATGTGCATTTTCCTAGTCCTGTCGTTGGCATCTCCCTTAAAGTAGATTTATAATATAAATGCTTGTGGTAGTGACTTAAGAGTTAAAGTTACTCAGCAGAGGCTTCTGTATTAACCAATTACTACTCTATTTCAGTGTATTAAAAGGAATACTTTTCTCTCCTCATAGTGGTACCAATTTCTAAAGTAAGAAAACTTTAATTTGAAAGATTAATATCAATACTAAATATATGTGTTTACATATGTATACAGGTTTATATATCAAAGGAAAGAACATTACCAAGTTAAAAGAGGTGGAAGGTAGGGAAGAAAGAGATTTAAAGAAAGTAGAAAGAAAAGTCTTTGGGTTGTTCTCCTCTGTAGGTCTATTTCGTGGATACTTGGCATCTTCCCTCTGGTATGAATAAATGCAGCTGCAGCTCTCTGCCAACTATAATTTAGTTGGCAGTAATTCTAACCTAGCAGAGGGCACATGATTGTTACTTATCCAGCAGAAACAAAGGCAGTGTGATACGTAATTCCATGTTCATCCTACTTCTTTATTACTATACTTTATAAATCATTTCTTCTTTCTGCTTTATTCTAAACCCCAGGTATTTGAGTATGGTATGACTTGCTTTACTCTAATTATAATAGAAAAATCAACCAAAAATAATCATCATAATAAATTAAGAAACTGACATGTATTGGGTGGCTATTACTATTTTCCATTCAGGGTACAAAACATTTTGTGTGTATTACTCATATAATACAGTAACTTACAAAATATCTGTGTACAGACTGCTATATTTAAAATGTATAACCAACAAAGACCTACGGTACAGCATGTGGGACTCTGCTCGATGTTATGTGGCAGGCTGGATGGGAGAAAAGCTTGAGGGGGGAATGGATACATGTATACGTGTGGCTAAGTCCCTTAGATGTTCACCTGAAACTATCACAATATTGTTAATTGACTATACATCAATTGGCTGTACAACAAAATAAAAAGTTTAAAATTAAAAAAATATCCATCACTCTTACGATTTTATGGATGAAGAAACTGAGGGTTATCTAAATTAACAACCCTGCCAAAACCTGTATACTAGTACATCATAGATTAGATATTGGCTTTCCATCATTGTATTGGGGAATGCATGGTGTGTAAATTATATATTTAGTATCTCTTCAAAAGAATTAAGAGAAGACTGATGATGAGGAGAATGAAAAATACAGAATACATTTAACTACTTACTTAAGCATTTAAATCTCAATTAGGGAAACCTCAAGGCACAAATACTTAAAAAATACATTATATCACTGATCAGTTCAGTTCAGTTGCTCAGTCGTGTCTGACTCTTTGCAGCCCCATGAACTGCAGCACGCCAGGCCTCCCTGTCCATCACCAACTCCTGGAGTTTACCCAAACTCATGTCCATTGAACTGGTGATGCCGTCTAATCACCTCATCCTCTGTTAAGCACTATTAACTTTTACTAAGCCAGTTAATAGCATTTTGGAGGATTTCCCTGGAAGTTAAGCAGTGGGGAATTTACTTGCCAGTAAAGGTTTCTGGTTCCATCCCTGGGTTGGGAAGATCCTCTGGAGAAGGAAATGGAAACCCACTCCTGGCCTGGGAAATCACAGGGAAAAGGAGCCTGGTAGGCTACAGGCCAAGGGGTCGCAAGAGATAGGATGACTTACAGAGTAAACAACAACAGCATTTTAAATATTAAGGGATTTGTATCAAAGCCTTCGGATACTATAAAGATCAGCATAAAAAGGATATTAAGTAGTGAATTGTTAAATGATTTTTAAAAGGTCTTAGTCAAACAAGATCTCTATAAGGCTTTAAATACGATAAAATACCTAGTAATTGGAAGTATCATCAAGTTGTTTTTGAATACTAACATCATGTGGTTATTTTCCATTTAGTACTCAAAATGAACATCAAAAATTAAGATTACTGTATTTCCATAGGGAAATGAAAACATGAATCTAAGCTCAAGGAGGAATTAAATAAAACTTTATAATATTGTGGTCAAACTACAGTCTTTCTGCATAATTCTACCTTAGTTTAGATTCTTTAGTTTTTATCTTTCTTTTTATTTTTCCCCGCCAAGCAGATATAGTTTTCTTTTACCCTCAGATGGAAATTTTGAGAATGTAACTGTTTTCTTGTATATTCATGTGTTATTCAGCATCAATAACACAGTCTTAGACTCAAAATAGAGATTCACTAGGATTTATCCTGGGCTCCCTTGGTGGCTCAGATGGCGAAGAATCTGCCTTCAATTCAGGAGACCTGAATTAAATCCCTGGGTTGGGAAGGTCCCTTGGAGGAAGGAATGGCTATTCACTACAGTATTCTTGTCTACAGAATTTCACGGAAAGAGGAGCCTTTCAGGTTGCAGTCCATGGGGTCGCAAAGAGTTGGACTGACTGAGTGACTGGCACTTTCACATTCACAGAATACATCTTAAATGAAATATTATGATAGAGCCTGGTTTGATGGTTGCTTGATGGCATAAGAAGGCAAGAAAAATGTTATATGAGGGAGGTAAGAATGAATTTTCAGTAAATGCATGGAATAATGTTTTATTGACTTTTCAAACACTGTTCAATTTGTTTTGTTTAGTAATATATTCAGAAACTTATTATACATCCATATGAGATTCAAGGTCAGGATCTGTGTTCCCCCTTACACATCTCTTTATTAACATTTCTCTAAAAACACTCAGTGGTAAAGAATTCTCCTGCAATGCAGGACCCACAGGAGATGCAAGTTCAACCCTGGGTCAGGAAGATACCCCGGAGGAGTGCATGGCACTCCAGTATTATTGCCTGGAGAATCCCATGAGCGAAAGAGGCTGGTAAGCTACAGTCCACAAGATTGCAGAGTCAGACATGACTGAGCATGCACACATGCAAGGATGCTCATAGTGTACTTGTAATAATGTACCCATAACATTTTAGTCATGATTACAGGCACGAAATTAAAAGACACTTACTCCTTGGAAGAGAAGTTATCACCAAACGAAACAGTATATTAAAAAGCATAGACATTACTTTGTGAACAAAAGTCCATCTAGTCAAGGCTATGGTTTTTCCAGTGATCATGTATGGATGTAAGAATTGGATTATAAAGAAAGCTGGGGACTGAAGAATCGATGCTTTTGAACTATGGTGTTGGAGAATAGTCTTTAGAGTTCCTTGGACTGCAAGGAGATCCAATCAGTTCATCCTAAAGGAAATCAGTCCTGGGTGTTTATTGGAAGGACTGATATTGAAGCTGAAACTCCAATACTTTGGCCACCTGATGCAAAGAGCTGACTCATTAGAAAAGACCCTGATGCTGGGAAAGAATGAGGGCAGGAAGAGAAGGGGACAACAGAGGATGAGATGGTTGGATGGCATCACTTACTCGATGGACATGAGTTTGGGTAAACTCTGGGGTTGGTGATGGACAGGGAAGCCTGGTGTACTACGGCATGGGATCGCAAAGAGTTGGACATGACTGAGCAACTGAACTGGACTGAACATTTTAGTCAGTTTGCCTGCCTTCTGCCATAGACCAAGGCCTCAGAAAGCAAAGGTATCTTTGAATCCTAAACACTAACTCCATGATAGGCATACAATAGATGGTAAAAAATTTGCTTTTCAATTGATGATCGCACAATGTAAAAAAATAAATTTGATACTTTGATATACTTTGATACTTTTGGGCTCTTTATCATTCAATATATAACCAAAAGTTGGTTTTCTTGGGGATGATAATCATTTTATGTGATATATAATATGAGGGCTGATGGCATTAACTTACAACATTTTAAAAGTAGAATTTATATATTTTTTTATTATGAAGATAAAATATTTTCATTATTAAAATTGGAAATATAATGAAATCAAAGTAATTAAAAAATTGATACTAACTCTTAATATGTAGTGGGGCTGGCAGGGAGTGTAACTCTGGGGTTGGTTATGAGCATCAAACCCTTGAATTTGGTTGTTGTCAGGAGAGAGAAAAGCAGATGAGTGGGGAGTGTTGTGTCAGTGGTAATCACAAAGACTAGTAGGGAGGTATGGCACTTGTTTTCCGATGTCCTCACTGGAGTGGACATACAATTTAAAGATGGTCTTGCCCATGAAGGTTTTGCCAGTTCTGTATCCATGGATTTCTACACTTCTACACTGTCAGGATATTCTTTATAAAATTATATCTCACCAAGACACTAATTTCACAGCATAAGAAATGTAACAATGGGATGATCATTCAGTTCAGTTCAGTCGCTCAGTCGTGTCCAACTCTTTGCAACCCCATGAATCGCAGCACGCCAGGCCTCCCTGTCCATCACCATCTCCTGGAGTTCACACAGACTCACATCCATCGAGTCCGTGATGTCATCCAGCCATCTCATTCTCGGTCGTCCCCTTCTCCTCCCGCCCCCAATCCCTCCCAGCATCAGAGTCTTTTCCAATGAGTCAACTCTTCGCATGAGGTGGCCAAAGTACTGGAGTTTCAGCTTTAGCATCATTCCTTCCAAAGAAATCCCAGGGTTGATCTCCTTCAGAATGGACTGGTTGGATCTCCTTGCAGTCCAAGGGACTCTCAAGAGTCTTCTCCAACACCACAGTTCAAAAGCATCGATTCTTCGGTGCTCAGCTTTCTTCACAGTCCAACTTTCACATCCATACATGACCACAGAAAAAACCACAGCCTTGACTAGGCGGACCTTAGTCGGCAAAGTAATGTCTCTGCTTTTGAATGTATTATCCAGGTTGGTCATAACTTTTCTTCCAAGGAGTAAGCGTCTTTTAATTTCATGGCTGCAGTCACCATCTGCAGTGTTTTTGGAGCCCCCAAAAATAAAGTCTGACACTGTTTCCACTGTTTCCCCATCTATTTCCCATGAAGTGATGGGACCGGGATGATTGTTGAATTGCAAGTAAAGTAACAGAGCCCTAAGGTAAAAATGACTGTTTTCCTGAGATGAATATAATGACCGCTTGTACTTTGAAAAGAAGTTGTGAACCAAAAAATTGCTGCATCATGTTGCTTGGAATCTAAAGTTGCTATTGTTTTTTGTTGAAATTTAAATATGCAGAATCTTTTTAAAAGTGACATGAATGAACTTATTTACAAAATGAAAACAGATTCCCAGACTTAGTGAATGATCTAATTAATGGTTTATAGTGGCAGGGAGCTCTGCTCTGTATTCTTCAATGACCTACAAAGGAAAATAATTTGAAAAAGAATAGATACAGGTATAACTGAATCACTTTGCTATATACCTGAAACTAACACAACACTGTTAATCAACTATACTCCAGTATAAAATTTTAAAAATAATATAGGTTGAAGGGTGTTTTAGTTTCTGAAAAGGTTGAGTAGATGTTAGCATTATTTACTCAGTTGTGTCCGACTCTGCAACCCCCATGGACTGTAGCTTGCCAGGCTCCTCTGTTGATGGAATTCTCCTGGCCAGAATGGTGGAGTGGGTAGCCATTCCCTACTCCAGGGGGTCTTCCCGACCCAGCGACTGAACCCAGGTCTCCTGCATTGCAGGCAGATTCTTTAATGACTGAGCCACCAGGGAAGCCTGTATGCAGGTGGAGCAGACCAGTTATTAAGCTATTGCTTCTCATCCTAAAAGCCATTGCTCTGTACTGTTTTGTGACGCTGAGACTGGAATTCTGCAAAACATACTTCTGTCATCTGGCTTCCTAAAAGGCTCTACCAACATGATGCAGATTGGAGAACAAACCAACCAGCTGGAAGAAAGGTCAGGGATATTCTTCACCCAGTTTTCTTCTTATTTAGTTGTGGTTGGATTTCCTGTTTTTATCTGCCTCACCAACAAAGCTATTTCTTCGCTGTGGCAGCACCAGTTTGTTCTGAAGCAGTTGAACATGGACCAAAGTTTTTTCAACCTTCAGAGACATCAGCACAATTGGCTGAAAGCACTATCTAGAGGCTTGGGTGCCAGCACCTCCTCCAAATCTTCCCCTGAGCTCACAGACACCAGCGCTTGGTCACTTACAAAAAAATGATTTTTAGCTCCTCTTCCTGCCGGTGCTCCTTCCCTGCCACCTCAGTGTTCCTTTTTAATGCTCTGCTGCTGCTGCTAAGTTGCTCAGTCATATCCGACTCTGTGCGACCCCATAGATGGCAGCCCACCAGGCTCCTCCGTCCCTGGGATTCTCCAGACAAGAGTACTGGAGTGGGTGGCCATTGCCTTCTCCGTTTTAATGCTCAGTTACCTATATAATAATTTTTTATGCCTAAGTAACAATTTCTTATATTGAATTATCTCTTTAAAAACAATTGGTGTGCTTTTTTCTGACTGGAGCCTAACTTACAACTCAATCTTTGGAAGTTTCAGTTTCCTCAACTTGTAAGAAGAGACTAATACAATCCACCTCATAAGATTATTGTTAAGCCGAAAAAGTAACACAAGCAAAGAACTAAACACAAACTTTGGCACAGATTAAACTTTCAGTAAGCTTTCTAGGTGGTTCTAGTAGTAAAGAACCCATCTGCCAAGGTAGATGATCTAAGAGATTCAGGTTCCATCCTTGGTGGCTCAGTCGATAAAGAATGTGCCTGGAATGCTGGAGACCTGGATTCAAGCCCTGGGTGGGGAAGATCCCCTAAGGGAGGACATGGCAACCCACTCCAGTATTCTTGCCTGGAGAATCCTATGGACTGAGGAGCCTGGCGGGCTATTGTCCAAACGGTCGCACAGAATCAGACACGACTGAAGCGACTGAGCACATACCCACACAAACTATCAGTAAATGTCATTATTTAAACAAACAAAACAAAACAAGATGTTGTGGTAGAAGGAGAAAAGAAGGCTCTGAAGGTACATGAATGAGAACATTGAGACAAGAAGTAGGGGTGAAAAATGAAGGGCTGAGTCCTTAGAAGCTGAAGATGATCTGGGAAGGCTTTGGGTCTCTTGGGGCTTTGAAAAAGATGAATGTATCAAAAAACAGAAGAAACCTCAGTTATTTTGGAGATAAAGTGTTGACTGAGAAGAAATTTGGGATATGTTAATGCAAAAGGAAACTCATAAAGAATGTTGGGGGTCAAGACCATAAGGTATATCCAAGTATTTTTCAAGTTTTGTTTTAGAATATAAGGAGTTCTCAAAATCTCTATCATAGAGATTTTCTTATGATAATTTCTTATCTCTATGATTCATTTTTATCCAGAAATGAAATAGGAAGACACTTAACTCTTTTAAAGGGTGTAATTAAAACTGTCATAGTATGGATTAAAGCAATGGGTTAAGTTATAGGTATTTCATTTTTATTGGACAACTAAAACTTCCTGAAACATAAACTGGGTTCTGGACACCTCATTATCTAAAGACAAAGTCAGACCCATTGGAAATTTGGAGAAGACTTTTAAAAATCATGATTAATGGATTGGATGAAAATGTTTATGGAGAAACAGTAAAAAATAAATGACCAAAGCATGGCTTAAAATTTATGAAAAATGTGTTAATCTCAAGTTTCTCACGTAAAGAGAATTTTTTTTGATGAATTTGTTTGATTGCTTCCATATGCATAAAGAAAAAGTCATGTTATCTGTCAGAGGTCTCAGTGTACTGCAAAAGCATGCATTGTTTTAAAAAATGCAAACCAAATAAAAGCACAAGAACTGTCCAGTTCCTGGAGGAGAGATATTATGCTAGGAACATTGCTAAATGTGAAAAAAAATTTTAAAGAGGAGAAATATTAATTTACAAATCAGTTAGTCAAGTTCTCAATCTTTAAAAGTATCAGTAGTATCAGACTTGAAAAAAAAAAGTATTTATGTACCAAGACAATTTCAAAAGTTATTCAACTGACAAGGAAGATAATTGCTACAACTTCAAGGTCAATTTAAGAATCAGATCATTTTCACATTAAAGAATGTTCTCTGAACTCATTTTTTTTTAACTGTAAAATGTGGACAATGGCAGAATCTACTCCCTAAGATGATATAAGCAAGCCCACTTTGTTGTTTTTGTTCAGTCACTCAGTCATGTCTGACTCTGCAACCCCATGAACTGAAGCATGCCAGGCTTCCCTGTCCTACATCATCTCCTGGAGGTTACTCATACTTATGTCCATTAAGTCAGTGATGCCATCCAACCATCTCATCCTCTGCTGTCCCCTTTTCCTCCTGCCTTCTATTTCTCCCATCACTGGGGTCTTTTCCAATGAGTCGGCTCTTTGCATTAAGTGGCCAACATACTGGAGCTTCCTTGCTGGCTCAGGTGGTAAAGAGTCTACCTGCACTTCAGGAGATCCAGATTCAATCCCCGGGTCAGGAAGATGCCTTGGAGAAGGGAATGGATACCCACTCCAGTAGTTTTGCCTGGAAAATTCCAAGGACAGAGGAGCCTGGTGGGCTACAGTCCATGGGGTTGCAAAGAGTCAGACACGAGTGAGCAACTAGTTTCACTTTGGGCTTCCCTGGGGGATCAGATGGTAAGGCCCACTTTGCATACTGCTAAACCCTATGAAGGATGAATTAGCATGATGAATGTCTGAGAGAAGTGTTTGAACCATTGAATACTAATTATGACTAAGCTTAGGTATATTTCAAATTTGGGACCATTTGAATGGAATATGAGAAAACTGGATATTTTGTGATGCCCTTTCAGAGGAAAGGAGATAAGATAAAAATTCATTGAATAATTACCATGTGCAAGAGGTACTGATGCCTCACATAAGATTTCATTTACACTTCAAAATAACTTGGTACTTACATTATATCACTTATTTTAAACAGATAAAAAACTGAGGCCTAGTATTTTGATACCACATCTGCATATGATATTCCTATAAATTACATAAGAAATTGAGGTCTAGAGAAATTAAACACATCCCAGTTTGCCCAGGTAGTATATGTAGATCTGTCTGGTTTCATACTCTATAATCTTCTCAGTAAACCTTGCAAGACTGGTCCCATATCTCCAAATATCTCTTCTGTCAGCATCAGATCCAGTTTGAATGACTGCAAATAATTACCTTTCAGGTTAAGCTGTTAAAATTTTCTTTCAAAATGTAATCTTAATTTAAAAAAAAGAGCAAAAACCAAAAAAAATTTTTTAAGTAAAACATAGGTGGACTATTATGAGCAATGAGGTGAACATAAAATATAAAACAAAGAATTCAGCATCTAGGAATTTACTCTAAGGAAGCATGTATCTGGAGATGAAAAGATCCAGTGGAATTTGGGCCCATATTAAAGTGTGGGTGAAAAACCAATAGTTTGGCTTCAGTTCAGTATAATGCTGAGCTGCTGTTAATAAGTTTCTGAGGTAAGGGTCCTTTATATCACTTTTTACACTCACTACATAGATAAGGATCTATGCCCTATGTATGCAATTGATCCTATATATAAGAGTTATTGGTTCAATTTTTATTTTTTATTTTTTTTATTTTTATTTTTTATTTTTTTAATTTTTTTTATTGTTTAACCTATCATTTTATTTTTTTTTGTATTTATTTATTTATTTATTTATTTTATTTTATTTTTTTTTATTTTTTTTTTAGTTCCTAGTGAAAGGTTATTGCTAAACCACAAAAGATGCTGGGATTCTTGGCCTCCGGAGGAGAAGAATTCAATCTGAGGCCAGAGACAAGGCTTGATCGCTCAGAGCTTTTGTGCAATAGGGATTGGGGGTAGGAGGAAAAAGGGGACGACAGAAGATGAGATGGCTGGATGGCATCACCAACTCAATGGAAGTGAGTCTGAGTGAACTCCGGAAGATGGTGATGGAGAGGAGGCCTGGCATGCTGCGATTCATGGGGTCGCAAAGAGTCGGACACGACTGAGCAACTGAACTGAACTGAAAGTATAAAAGAGATAGAGAAAGCTTCTGACAGAGACATCAGAAGGGGGCAGAAAGAGTGCACCCCTGCTAGTCTTCAGCTGAATGTTATATAGCTACTAGCAGTTTACTAATTAAAGAAAAGAAATGTCTCAAAATTCAGAGAATGGCACCAGGCCCCTCACCCACAAGATGCATTTTAAATGACATTGGCACCAGGTGAGTCATCCAGGGCCATGAAAGGATTGACAGGAATCTTGAAGAAATGCAGATTTCCATACAAATATATAGTTTCATTAACATAAATTAGGAGAACAGTGTATGCCTATAACATACTGGTTTGTCAAGCCATTCTGAGCCTTTAGGCTGAACCAACTTGAAGACAGAGTCTGGGGTAAACACATAGCACATTAACATAACTTAAACATTTCCATAAGAAAAATGCATTGGTTAGCTCAAGGCTTAAGAAAAGTTAAGTTCAGGTGGAACCAGGTCTCCTTATGGCAGCACAGAATTTTAAGAGAAGCCTCTTTTTAAATTTGTATAGAGAAGGGAAAAAAATGTAACACTAGTTCTCTTCCTCCTTAAGAGAGAGATAAAAATGTCTGACCCTTGCAGCCTATTTCTTTCATTTGGAGACTCCAGGACTTCTTGCCTGTTACCCTCTCACTAGGACTGAGGAAAACTTTTGAAATTAATCTTCCAACTTCCACATTTTTCTATACATTATTCTTGCTTGATGCCTTTTAATACCCTTTTCCTACTCAATGATCCAATCTTCAATCAGGAAAAAAGTTGTAAAAAATTCCTTTTTCCTCAATCTTTAACATTTTTTAAATTAATTTATTTTTTATTGCAGGATAGTTGTTTTACAGAATTTTACTGTTTTCTGTCAAACCTCAGCATGAACCAGCCATAGGTTTACATACATCCCCTCCCTTTTGAAACTCCCTCCCATCTCCCTCCCCACCCTACCCCTCTAGGTTGATACAGAGCCCCTGTTTGAATTTCCTGAGCCATACAGCAAATTCCCATTGGCTATCTATTAGAACTGATTCAAATGTGTTCCTTTTTATGGCTGAGTAATATTCCATTGTGTATATTTACCACAACTTCTTTATCCATTCATCTGTCGATGGGCGTCTAGGTTGCTTCCATGTTCTAGCTATTGTAAATAGTGCTGCAATGAACAACGGAAATGTGTCTCTTTCAATTTTAACCTTTAATGTTTTACTTCTCCAAGAAATATCTTATTTTTAAAGACATGAAAGAAAAAAAAAATACCCTGAAGCTAAATAAATCAGTTTCTCACTGTACAGCACAAGACAAGATAGTTCAGATGTGCTGGAACAAACCATGCTAAACAAGATATTCAGAACCATCTCTGTCTCTTTTCGTCTATAGTCTCTGTTTCCTTTGTGTTGGGTTGTTCCTCTCTCAGGCTCTGATAGGAATAATCCCTGCTATGGACTGAATATTTGTGCTCCTCCCCATTCAAATTCATATATTAAAACCATATTCTTAAATCTAATGTGTTATTAGGAGTTGGGGCCTTTGGGAGGTAATTATGTTTAGATGAGGTCATGAAGGTAGAATTCTCATGATTGGATTTGTGTTCTAATATGAAGAGACCAGAGAGCTTACACTCTCTCTTTGATAGAATTCAGGAAGAAAACAGCCATCTGTAAGAGCTTTCACCAGGAAGCAAATTGGCTGACACTTTGACCTTGGTCTTTTCACCCTCCAGAACTAGGCAAAATAAACATTTATTGTTTAAGCCATCCAGTCTATGATACTGTCAGAGCAGCTTGAACAAAGACAATCCAGTATTATCTGATCCCTAAATTTTACTGTATCAGACCTAGAGACCCTGTCCCAGAGCTCATGTTAATTGCTGCAGAGGGTCTCTCATTGGCCTTCCTTGGGTCATGTACCTGTCCACCTCTGTGGTGCAGAGGCAGAGCCCCTAGAGCAGGGGTCCCCAACCTCTGGGATCTAATGCCTGATGGTCTATGAGGTGGAGCTGATGTAATAATGATGGAAATAAAGAACACAATAAACATAATGCACTTGAAACATCCCCAAACAATCCCCACCCTCTCCCCTGGTCCCTGGAAAAATTGTCTTCCACAGAACTGGTCCCTGGTGCCAGAAAAGATTGGGGACTGCTGCTCTAGAGGATTGAAAGAAATATAAAAAATAGTATGCTCAGAGCACTGTGTCACTTTGGTATGTTCAGGAAATTTTAATCCTCAGAATTAATAGTTATGTTTTGGATGAGAGTCTATGCAGAACTGCTGTTCTTAGGAGAAGCAGTTAAGGCAATATGAGACCCTTTTTAGCACTTTCTATCACTTTGGGATCACATAGAGAAAATTATAGGACTCTAGAAGAAGGAGAATCCACATTTGAATACAATTGACATTCTACAATATCCAGTGATTAATGAATTCTACTCCTTTTTTATGGAATGATGCACTCTTTTATAATAAAAATATTATATTGATTTATTGGAAATACATTAAATGACAAGATTACTAGGAATTTAGTAAATCTATTTGTAACTTGTCAAGTATGCTTTTAAATAGTAGAAAATATATAATTTGAGGCACTTTACTTAAAGGGTAAATATCTTAAGTTTACAGACCACACAGTCTCATTTTAAGCTATTTAGCTGGCAATGTAGTTTGAAAGCTGGCCTAGACAATACATAAATGAATGAGTATGGTTATGTCACAGTGAAACTTTAGAATTTCAGGCAGTAGGCTACACTTTGCCCATGGACTAAAGTGTGCTGACCCTCCTACAGGCAGTGGTGCTTTATGTACCACAGAATTCAAAACTGCTAGGAATACTTCTATAAGAAAATCTTAGTATGGTACTTCACTGTTTACAAATTATTTAATTTCTTTTAGAGCAATGTAAACATGTCATGTGTCCCTTTTGGGTAGAAACATTAGAAGCCAGTGTATAATTTGCACCCTGTTCTACCGTCCTAGATGCTTTAGAAGCATGTATTGAGATTCTCTGTTTAAGTGTTATGAGGAGCAGTTTTCCGGATGCCCTGCTTTGGGCACACGGATGAAAAATATAATTTTGTTTTCCTAAACTNAATTTGGAAATACCTGTTTTGAAATGGGCTGAATAGAAGCAATGGCAGAATCTCTGTGTGTGTGTGTGTGTGTGCGTGCACACATGCACGCATGTGCTTATGAAAACAAGAAATCCAGCTGTTGATTCTTGTTCTTTTCAAAGTGCCAGGAATGTAAAGTCTTGGCCATGTTCAGTGGCAGGGCGATGCCCATCCTAGATGTTAATCCTAGATGCACAGAACAGCTGGGGACAGCAAGATGGCCATATAGTACCTGCTTCACTTTTCTTAGGGGCTCCGATGTGGTCCCACGGAAGCAGGAAGAGAAGGAGTCCCACTGGAAGGGACGTTGGAACCAAAGCTATGGTAATACCCCGTCTCTGCATAAACCAGAGAGAGTTGAGTATGTTTCCTTTCTAGAGGGCTTAGCACAATGAATAAAGTAAAAGCAATAATGATCGATGGGCAGCTGGGGCAAGTCCTTAACAGAAGTTAGAACCAGTTCCACGTTAGAGACTCAACTTTAAGACCTCTCTGTGGCAACACTTTTTATCACTTCTACCATTTTTACCCTATTATGTTGATTGTAGGGAGTTTGGAGAGGAATTTGGTTAATATCAGTTCATTGCTGCTTGTGGAATTGCAACTTCTTTAGCAATGGTAGATCAACAGAGTGTCACGAATCTTTTTTTTTTTAATTGAAATGTAGTTGATTCATAATGTTGTGTTAATTTCTGTTGTACAACAGAGTGATTCGGTTACACATATACATACATTCTTTTTTGTATTCTTTTCTATTACGGCTTACCACAGCATAGTGAATATAGTTCCCTGTGCTATACTATACAGTAGGAACTTGTTTATCTGTTCTATATATACAAGTTTGCATCGACTAACCCCCAAATCAAGAGTGGCATGAATCTTTCAGAAATTCAATTCAACATTTATGGAGCACCTATTATTTGGTGCTCAAATAATAATGGTGGTGTTGCTGACCTTACGTTGCTTAGTCTAGTGAGGAGCCTGAGAGGTGAATGAATATTATCAGCTGCCTCATAAGTGCAACAGGAGAAGCTTGGAAGAAAACCAGGAAGACATTCCGAAAGAGCTAACATCTGGGCTGGATTTCGACAGGAATAAGAGTCCCCAGTGATTTCTGCTTAATTAATGCATATCATTTAAAAGTGAATATGAATGTCTCATTTTATTGTCACTTAAAAAATTTTGATGGCTTTCTAAAGGTGGGTGTACCCTCAATAACTTATGACATTTGGCATCTTATTACATAGATCTTAATAGATTCTTAGGGTTAGAGACTCATGTTAATGATTCTAAGACAGTTGAATAAACCAAACTACTTCCTTCAATTTGGCTTTTTTTTTTTTTTTTTNTTTTTTTCTCTTTACAATAAAACAAATAGACCTGAATTCTGAGTAAGGATATTATGAGCACAAAAATGCTATAATTTAAGAATGCAATATCTAAATGAATAAATGAAATACTAAGGGGAGATGAATACGTGAAATCTCATGACTATGTCACTGCTGGAGAATTTTAAAGGACCATGATTGCTATAGGAGAAGATAATCATTTTTTTGAACTTGTTTTTTACTATGCTTGCGGATCTTTTTCTTTGGAATGTATCCCGGTGACATAATGATCCCAACTAATGATGAAATTGTCTATTTGAAGTCTGATGTTGTTTGGTCACTATATCCAACTCTCGTGACCCCATGAACTTTAGCCCACCAGGCTCCTCTGCCCATTGGATTTTCCAGGCAAGAATACTGGAGTGGGTTGCCATGCCCTTCTCCAGGGGATATTCCCAACCCAGGGATCAAACCTGGGTTCCCCGCGTTGGCAGGTGCAGGGATTCTTTACCTCTGAGCCACCAGGGAAGCCCACACTTTGAGCTAGGGAAGCATATAATATCTGCCTCTATATTCTACGGATAGGTCTAAATCAGGATAAACAACATTAAACTTATCTTCCCATGTGTCCTTTAGTCCCCTGCAATGAGTTATAGCAACAGCAGCCTCTACAGAAATACATCTATGTGTAGTTACACTGACCCCTCACTCTCTCAACCAAGTTATGCAACATCTACACAAGTTATGTCTCCAAACATGTCACTTAACCCTCCTGTCACTGCTTCAGTTCAGAACCTCAGCATTGCTAACCTGGATCACAGTGGCATCATGCGATATCGTTCCTACTTCTCCTCTTCTCTCCACTGTGTTAGCCACACTGCCACCAGCTATCTCTGCAGAAACTATTTTACCTCTTTCATGATTTGAACTCTTCACCTAACAAGATCAAACTCCCAGAACTCTTAAACATTTCAGAATCCAACTCTTGCCTATCTCTTCATCCTAATACCCCATAATCCCTCCCCCTCCTTTCTGCCTCAGATATGCTGAACTTACACAGTGCTATGGACTAACATACCATGGGTGGCAATATAGCTTAGTGGCTGAGATCACAGACTCTGAAATCAGGCTGTGTGTGTTGACCAGCTGTACTATCCACTAATGGAGTAAGTCAGGGACAGCGTTTTTATGTATTTGCCTTTGTTTCTACCTTTAATGTAGGTGATAACTTTTATCAATACCTACTTTAAGTCAGGACTTATTGCAAGGAACAAAATGACGCATAAGCACTTAAAACAACATTTGGCACATACTGAAAGCTTGATAATTGTAAGCATCTATTTGGTCACACTGATTCTTTTTCTCAAAGTGTTCTTTTTCCTTTTGACTTTCTGGAAATAACCATTCATCCCTGAAAAATTAACTGATCATCCCTGCTGATGATTCTCCCTGATCCCTTACCACCTCTCCCAGTTGGGTTGATCACTTTTTCTAGTTCATTCCACCTGCCAGTATTTTTGCTATACATTATTATACTATACAAAAATAGGATTTCATGCCCTACCTTCCTGTAATCTAGTACTCTCTAATAGCACATTCTGTGATGATGGAATATTATTACTTCTGTGCTCTCCATATGTGGCTAATGTGATTAAGCAGCTAACTTTTAAATTTTATTTAATTTTAATTAACATGTTGTGTGGCTACTGTATGGGACAATAGAGCACTGGTCTATGTTTTTAGGGAGGAAGGACTTTTATACTTCATTTATTCTCTTCAGTGCTTGAAATACGTTGCTGAAAATGCCTAGTAAATGCTTATTAATTTGAGCAGATCTAGGAATGAACTTGCAGATGGAGAGTTCTATCTCACAGTAATTGCAGTAATTGCAGTCCCTAGAAAAGCAGTGTTGCTCAAGTCCCACTACAGCTGGATTTTGTTAACTTTGCTGTTAATTTGCTTGGTGACAGGTATCTCTTATTCCATGAAAAAAGGACAGAGATTAGAACTTGTTCCAGGAAGAAAACCTAAATGCCGCCAGGTTTATTTATAATTGCCATTTAAATTTAATAATTAAAATAATATTCTAATTTTAATTTTTGACAGAGAACTGGGATTTCTTTCCTGAACTTATTCTTAATGTATCCATAAAAACATTTTACTGTTTTTTCTCTATAGTTGACTATCTTTTCACCTAAATTAATTGTTTAATACAGTAGGACAAATATGGCCATGTTTGAAGTATTGAATATAAATACAGCCAGTACTGGCAATAAAATATTAAAGACAATAAATAATAGATATAGGTACTGCCTTTCCTCTTTTCACTAAGAGTCTTTGCATTTGAATGTTTTAATGTCTTTGGAGGCATCTGTGTTCTTTTTACTCCCTATACTAAAGCCTCCATGTGTATGGATGCAACACAAATCCCTAGTAATCTCTCATCTAAACGATGCCTAATGAACATGCAGTTCATTTTAAAAGCAATTTAAAAACAAAAAACAACAACAAGAATATATTATGCAATAGAAATGTAATAAAGTGATTAGCATACACAGAGACCCTTTTAAAAGGTGTGTATTCTAACACTAGTAATAAAATTGAGTTCTAATTGAATGAGTGGAAGGGAAAGAAGAGTTCAGCCAAGTTAAATGTCTAGGCATTTCAACTTTGAGAACTCAGTGGCACGTACACACATGGAACAGTGACAAGAGATTGAACAGAAGGTAATTACCACCATTTAAAACGATGCTTTTGTTACTGTTATAAATAGAAAGCAGGCACTCCTATTTTTCCTGTGTGTCTTAAGTGATAGGAAAAGATGTGGATGCTATAGTAAATTACTTCATTTCCTCTAGACATCATGTTATAAACACTAAAAAACGTTTCAGAACGCCGTGTATATCTTTGTCCCGGGAATCTGGACAATCTTTCTCTCAGAAAGAAATAATCTTGCTCAGTAAAAAGCTCATGATTTACCCATTTTAAATTGTAGTTTATCTAGAGCAAATCGTTAAGTCCTCTTTGTATTTAGCTTAGGAGCTCAGAAAGAAAATACTACATTAAATCCCAATGAAAATAAAAACTCAAAGTCACAAAATTGTTCCCATTTATCATATGCATGGGTAACATTCTTCTGTTTTTAACAAGAATGTATACTATAATTTTATGCAGGCAAATTATTATTGATGTGTTTAATATTAGAAAAAATCAACTATTCAACTGACAAAAGTTTTTCATGTTTAAATTATAGGATCATCCATAAGAACGGTTACAGTGAGCAAGAATGCATGGAGTTCAAAGCAGTAATTTACAGTAATACATTGCAATCCATCCTAGCTATTGTGAAAGCCATGGCAACCCTGGAGATTGATTATGTAAATCCTAGAAGTGCAGTAAGTATGCAAATAATGACAGCTGTAGTAGAGTTTGAACCATAAAACAGTTGGACCTAATAGATCTGTAGTATTAATCTACACCAAAAATTAAGAATATAAAACATGAATTTGAAAGTATTAATTCTGTTTAGTGTAAGATTTCCTATTTTCCTTTAAATGGAACTTTCCTTTTGACTGCGTGCTCTCATCTTACTCAACAATAACTGTTTTCCTAGGACTCAATCAGCCACCAGGAAAGCCCACTATCAAATAATACACTATATCAAATATAAATACTTATATTTGCAAAATGCAAGTGTCCAATCAATAAAACCACACTGTAATATCTCTATATTAAGTTTAATTATGAGCCATTTCATGAAGATTTTATTTTTAATAACAACACTACAGTTATCAATAATGTTCAATGATAATTACAAAAACTATGTGGCACAAAGAAATGATTATTTTATAAAGTTAATTTTTTTAAAAAATCCAAAATTATATGAGAAAATGTTTGCATAAGAAATATACTCAGTCATTATTTGTTTACAAGGTAGCAGATAGTTTCATTTGCCTTATTTTTTATATTTTAGCCTGGTGGGCTGCCGTCTATGGGGTCACACAGAGTCGGACACGACTGAAGTGACTTAGCAGCAGCTTGTTCAAATGCATAAAAATTTTACCTACTTGAAAATTTATGTGCCAACATATAAAACTATTTTAGTTAGCAAATGAAACCTATAGTATTATGCAAAGAACGGTAGTTAATCATATCCTGAAACAGATTGTATACAATCTATAGGAAGAACTCACCCATTTCCCTTTATTCTCTCTGGGAGCAGCTGATTGCCTCTGGATGATGTCAACTAAACTGTTCTCAGTATAATTTTTAGGTACCTTGTTATACTAACAAGTGGCTAGCTAGTAAAGAATCTGCCTGTAATGTGGGAGACCTGTATTCGATCCCTGGGTTGGGAAAATCCCCAGAAGGGAAAGGCTACTCAGCCCAGTATTCTGGCCTGGAAAATTCCATGGATTGTATAGTCCGTGGGATAGCAAAGAGTCAGATACAACTGAATGAATTTCACTTTCACATACTAACAATAAATATAGAGAGGAATGATATAGTAGGTATAGAGAAGACAGTGATACTTGTGTTCTCCCCCCCTCTGGAGAAGTTTAAGGTTAAACCATGTAAATGACTCTTGGCAGTCATTAGGATGAAAAGAAAAATACCTCTTTCATGTCCCTAAATCCCCTTTGGTCCAGCAGAGAGCACAGAAATGCTCCGCATGTCCTTGGGGCAGGCTGTAAAGCAGAGTCAGGATTTCTGCTGGGTGTTCCTTCCATTTTTAGCTTCCCCACAACTTGGCTCCACTAAGTTAAAGATAATATTTCTCTAGGTTACAGTTTTCCTCACATGTGAAGGGCGAACTTGAAGGAGCTGAATGATAATATCCTTTTGATCTTTATTCTTCTGGGATTTAGTGTTCATTTATAGTTCAGTTACTACTCAGACCCTGCCTTTTCTAAGAAACTAGGATTTTAAACTGACCATTAAGAGATAACTTGAAATAATCCCTTATTTAAAAATAATAATAATAATAAGGGCCAAAGAGGATCAGCAATTTGGCCTGCATTAAATAGCTAAAGTTTAGGGCAACACTCAATTCTGCAGGCTTCTGTTATAGTGTTTTTCCCTATGCAAGGAGTTTTGTAAAAATATTTTTAAGAATTAGGACTATTTCTTTTCTTTTATTTCTTTTAAATAATAACAGTTCTCAGAACAGGTGTTCCTTCTACATTCCTCTGAGAATGATTTAGCAAGTTCGCATGTGTAATATTCCATATATTTGTGTCACAACCTTGCCTACGGATACTTAATTATATTTTTTGCTTCATGAAGCCCAATGTTTGCAAATCAGATAGCAGTCATCACTAAAGGCCTGGAACGTGTTGGTTAAAACTCTTAATGATCTGGCACAAAGGTGGAGTGAAAACAGGCTCTGTACATTGCTGCCGTTATGATAACTACAAAATAAAAAGAAATGTCATTTATTCAAACTGCACATCAAATGGTGCAAATAGAGTAACTTAAGCAGTGCTAAACAACTGACATAACTTCTCAGGAGGACCTATGTCCTCAAGTATCAAGCATCACAATTGTCAGGCACTACATCAGTTCAGTCGCTCAGTCGTGTCCGACTCTTTGCGACCCCATGAATCGCAGCACGCCAAGCCTCCCTGTCCATCACCATCTCCCGGAGGCACTACATAGCTCATACTTTTATTTCAATTAATGTAGATTATAGCAATTTCAATCACATTCTTCTTCCGTATTTGATTGTGAGATTAATATACTCTCTACCTGCCTCAGACTATTTGTTTGACAGATTAATTGCTAAGCACTTAAGTGTGGCTTTCACCATTCTGGTGTCCTGTGACTCTCAATTTAGCTTCCAACTTATATACACAGTATATATATTTTTACATAACCATTTATACCTCACCACACAGATTGCCATTCAAAAAGAGCAAGATTTCTAACAGAAAATATACATGAGCTTTACTGGTCACTGGTTCTGCAACTTTGGACAAGATACTTAAGTTTCAGGTTTTTCATCCACAAAGTGTTAGCTTTCATCATCAAATTACAATGACTATTACAAGAGGAAGCAAGAATAATAAATCCACACAAACTCTAATTATGAAAGAATATAAGCTCCCAGTGAAAGTGAAAGTGAAGTCGCTCAGTCGTGTCCGACTCTTTGCGACCCCATGGACTTCAGCCTATCGTGCTCCTGCATCCATGGGATTTTCCAGGCAAGAGTGCTCCCAGTATTAGATATTATTACTTTCTAATAATCACAGTGAATATAGGCTTGTTAACATTTATGTGTTGAAGTATACATCCAATATCATTTGAAAAGTTGTTTTTCAGTAAACTATTATTTATTTGGCAGACAACTAACTGGACACTAGGAATATACTGACGAATCAGCCATAAATGAGATAGAAATAGTATTTGCCCGCTAGAGAAGAAAACGTGGTGCTGACCAAGTAGTTATGAAGCATCAGCTATTTCAAAAGCTTTTAAAGACGGTAAAGTTGAAGAAACAAAACAGGGAAATAAAAAAGGCACTTACTTATTCTCTCTCAGTATTACTACTATATTCTATTTTAGAAATCTAAAACAGTCACTCGACTGACTAAAAGAATGCTGAAAATTGCGACACACATTGTGGGTGTTGTGACCATCTTTGACAAAGCACCCTATGAAGTGAATCCTATATAATCTGAAGTAGAGAACACCAATTACTCAAGATGGTCTATGATAAAAGTTCTGTAATCAAATAAGTTTGGGATACATATGCACTGTAACAAGTTTTAGGAAATTCACAAACAATACTTGTAAGCAAAGCTTCTGAAAATCCTGTAATTGAAACTTGGCATTTAAAACCCAACATTTCTGCAAATTATTAGGCTATGATATCTTTTCCTTCCCTGATGTATTTTTTCCATAATCTTTCAAAATATGATTCTAGGGTTCAGAATGAGTTACACAAGGTTCTAGGTTCATCTGAGGTTCCTAATATTGATGAAGAAAGTCTGGAAAACTTATTGAGGAAACATATTTCACTTTCTATGCAACATAGTTCTAGAGCTGCCCAACGTAAAGAAAATGAGTTATTCTAGAACCACCACAATTCCCAAACTTTTCCAAGTATGTGATAGGGAAATAAAATTTATTTAGGATGCTACTCAAGCCTGCAGTGAATTATTAATATTTGGAAAATGATTGAACATCCTTTAAATTTATCTAGATCAGATCTGAGCTAATTAGTATATTCATTTTATTGATTCATTCATTCAACAATATTTCAAGGATATATACTATGTGTTAGGTTCTGTTCTTGGTTGTAAGGACGTAAAAACAAAAAAATAAAATTTCTGCCTATATATACTTATAATCGAACATAAAATATGTAAAGAATAGTGCACTATACAGGTAATAATAAGTATACTATGCTGAAAAATCAAGACAGTTAAGGTGGAGAAAGTGTAAGAATGAAAGAAGGTGTTAAGGAAGCCTTCCTTGAAGGAAAGTTGCTCGGTCGTGTCCTTCTCAGTCCATGGGATTCTCCAGGCAAGAGTACTGGAGTGGGGTGCCATTTCTTTCTCCAGGGGATCGTCCCAACCCAGGGATTGAACCCAGGTCTCCCGCATTGGAGGCAGATGCTTTACCCACTGAGCCACCAGGGAAGCCCCAGCCATCCTTGAGGTGGTGGTATATTCGAAGAGATCTGAATGAAGTAGGTAGTGAGTCACAGGAAAGGCATGGAGAGATCAGCCATTCTCAAAAGCTTTGAAATGGGGGCTTGGTGAGTTCAAGGAATAGTAAGGAGTCCAGTAGGTATTGAGGGAAGAGAGACAAAAGCACAGGGTTGTAGTGGGGTGAGGGGGAGAGAGGAAATAAAGTTAGAAAGGAGGACATGGCTAAAAACATAGAACCACAGTAAGGAATTTGGAATTTTGTATTGAGTTTGATGGGATTAAGATAATCGGTAGGAGTTAAATGTTCAATCCATTTGGCTCTTATATAAAGATAATTTCTCATAAAGCTGTTAATTTTGGCGTGATGTATTTCAAAAATTCAAATTTCATTGGTGGGCCCAATCCCCTAAACTTGATAATTAAAGAGACCAAATTTATATGTATGTTAAGTCACTTCAGTCATGACCAACCCTTTTCAACCCTGTGGACTATAGTCCCCCAGGCTCCTCTGTCCATGGGATTCTCCAGGCAAGAATACTGGAGGGGACTGCCATACCCTCCTCCAGGGGATCCTCACAGTTCAGGGAATGAGCATCTGCTGCACTGGCAGGCAGGTTCTTTACCACTAGCGCCACCTAGAAGGCTCCTTAATTATAATAACTGTAGAAAAACTTTAAAAATTGAATTGCAATATGTCTAATAAGATATTATTTATGGCTTAAAAAAATACGTTGCAAGGAATTCTCAACTCAGGCTGCACATTTGAATGACCTGAGAGATTTTTAAACCTACCTTTGCAGACTCCGATACCCAAAAATTCAGATTCATTTATTTGAGTTGGGGGTCCTGGTATCAATTTTTTTTTTTAAGTGCCCCACGTGGGAACAATGTGGAATCTGGTATGAAAATCACCACCGTCAACTTTACCTCTGCATGCAGCTTTAGTCATGTCTGACTCTTGGCAACCCCATAGACTGTAGCCTGCCAGGCTTCTCTGTCCATGGGATTCTTCAGGAAAGAATATTGGAGTGGGTTGCCATACCCTCCTCCAGGGTATCTTCATGACTCAGGGATCAAACCCTCCTCTCTTGTATCTGCCTCATTGGCAGGCAGGTTCTCTACCAGTAGCTCCACCTGGGAAGCCCCACACTAAAATATAAAAGATCTCCAAAGACAAAAACCAAATTGATTGGGTGTTTTGCCCATAGCTCATAGTAAATGATGACCAAGAGGACTTTCTGACATTTAAATGTTCAAATTGAGACTATATTCATGACACCTCTACAAATAAAGAATATTTAAATTAACAAATGGTATATATTTAAAAGAATGAAAGAGTACATAACAGCTTGGTTTGTAAAGCTTATAATGGATGTGATTTTTTTTTTCCCCTTTAAGGACAATATTGTTTAAGCAACTATTTCATTGCATCATTTGTCCTAAATGGCACTTTAATGTGGAAAAAGGCAAATAGAATGATGCCAGCAAAAGTGACTGGTCATATTTCACTAACTGTAGTTTCCTGTCATATCCATCGAATCTGGAGGAAGGATTTTAAAGTTCATCTTGTGTGGAAACAATAAAATGACAGGTCAAAGCCTTTGATTTGGGCCAGTTAAAATTTGTGGCCTAACGGTCATCTAATCAATTTGGCTTAGCAGTAAAATTAGATTGTGAAGAAAGATAAAATGAAGTTTTTAGTCTTAACAGAGCCTCTCTTTAACAGTGTTACAGACACCCTTCGTTTTTTATGCAAAAAACAGATTTTTAGTAAAATGGTGACACAAGCGTATCATCAATTTCAAGTAATAAATTGAGTTGTATCAGAAAGGCATCAGGATCTTGTGGGACATACTTCACTAGTAGCCACCTAATTTTTGCAGAAAATATGTTTAGGCTTGACTCTCTTTCTGATACTTACATCTTTATTGATTTGGCAAACTTACTTCCAAGTTTTAGTTTCCTCATTTGTAAGATAGAGAAAATATAGTGTCTGTGTTACTCTTGTTGTAAGGATTGTGTGAGATATCACGTGTTAAATGTCATGTGAGTTGTTATGAAAATATGCGTGAAAAAGAGTCAGCAGAAAGAACATGGGCTTTGGAATCTGACAACCAAGATTTGAGCCTAGATTTCTCCATTTGTCTGGTCTAGCATCATGGTCAATAATTGAATTATTCTGAAACCCACATTCTTAATGAAATTTTTTTAGTCATAAACCAGTTTAGATCATTAGTTTAAGTAAACTGTGGACTATGTTATTTACTCAAACTTCCTTTCGCCCCTGTCACCTCCAAATATCCCATCAGGAATAACACAATACTTGGTTTTCTTTCCTCCTTCTCTTTTGTTCTTTCCTTTGCTTTCTTCCCTTTTCTCTTCCTAATGAAATCTCACCTCTACCCTATTAATTTGCCCTAAAATCATCCTCATTATAACACCTACAGTGATGTTCAAAAACTTTATGTGGATCAAAATGTTTACCATCAGAATTTTTATGATTACAAAGAGGTATGTGATGGTAAATAACAACAATATATTTCTAAACTATAATTTTAGAGTACAGAGTTTTGATTTCCATTTGTACTCTAATTCTTACTTGGTATTTTTATTTCCCGGAAAATATATGGCCATGATCAAAGGAATACAATGTGCTCAATTAGATTAGACTTGTTGCTCTTTGATACTAGCATTCTGGTTCCCTAGAAGCTCAGTGGACTTACACCAAAATTCAGTTATCCCTTTTTCCATCATGTTTAGAAGTCAGTGATAAATACCAAATATCTTAATTTCATCTTGTAATATTTCACAGTTTTTGCAATGAGGGACTTTTGTGGACATAAGCCGGAAGTTTCGTTATAAGATACTTGTGTTCTATTAACCTAAAGATACAGTGGGCTTCCCTTGTGGCTCAGCTGGTAAAGAATCTGCCTGCAATGCGGGAGACCTGGATTTGATCCCTGGGTTGGGAAGATCCCCTGGAGAAGGAAAAGGCTATCCAATACAATATTCTGTCCTGGAGAATTCCATGGGCTGTACCAGTCCACGGGCTGCCAAAGCATCCAACATGACCGAGCTACTTTCACTCCACTTCATAGTGAAAAGATTTTCAATGAAATTGCTGCTAAAGTAAAAATCATCAAAGTGAAATGATCTCTTGGAAAACAAAAGAATTTGTGAGTTTGAGGAACAATACATTTTTATCCTTCTGACAAAAACAATGCTGCAGGAAGACCAACGACAGCTTTGTGCGATGGCAAATACCCTGGAAGACGGCAGCATGACACCTGAATTGGCTGAGGTAATAAAACGACTGTGGAGAGATCCGGGAATTCAGGCCTGCTTTGAAAGGGCATCTGAATATCAGCTCAACGACTCAGCAGCATAGTAAGTAAATGCATTTTAAAAGGAACTGTAATTGAAACATTTACGTTTAAAATTGTAACTCTGTATACTCTGCATTTGTAATCACAAATGACAAAAGTAAATAGTTTTACATTTTTATCAGGCTAAAATAACAAGTAAATGAAAGGAAAGAAAAAAGAGCAAGATTATATAAATAAGATGTAAAAAGCATAACCACGGAAGCATTTTAAATAATTTTGAAACTATTAATATATGTCTGAAAAGATATATATGCTGTAAATATTTTCTCCCAATTAGAAAAATTTAATCATTATGTGGGCTTCTCATGTGGCTCAGTGGTGAAGAATCTGCCTGCCAGGCAGGAAATGCGGGTTTGATATTTGGGTCAGGAATGTCCCTTGGAGGAGGAAATGGCAACCCCCTCCAGGATTCTTGCCTGGAAAATCTCATGGACAGGAGCCTGGCTAAAGTCTATGAGGTTGCAAAGGGTCAGACATGACTTAGTAACTGAGCGCACATATGCACCCATGCACACACACACACATAATCATTATGCACCAAGGTTAGTTCAGTTCAATTCAGTCCAGTCACTCAGTTGTGTCCGACTCTTGGCGACTCCATGAAGCGCAACACGCCAGGCCTCCCTGTCCATCAACAACTCCCGGAGTTTACTCAAACTCATGTCCATTGAGTCGGTGACACCATCCAACCATCTCATCCTCTGTCATCCCCTTCTCTCACCTTAAATCTTTCCCAGCATCAGAGTTTTTCAAATGAGTCAGCTCTTTGCATCAGGTGGCCAAAGTATTGGAGTTTCAGCTTCAGCTTCTGTCCTTCCAATGAATATTCAGGACTGATTTCCTTTAGGATGGACTGGTTGGATCTCCTTGCAGTCCAAGGGGCCTCAAGAGTCTTCTCCAATAAAACAGTTTCAAAAGCATCAATTCTTTGGTACTCAACTTTCTTTATATTCTAACTCTCAAACCATAGCTTTGACTAGACAGACCTTTGTTGACAAAGTAATGTCTCTGCTTTTGAATATGCTATCTGATAGGTTGGTCATAACTTTTCTTCCAAGGAGCAAGCGTCTTTTAATTTCATGGCTACAGTCACCATCTACAGGGAATTTGGAGCCCCAAAAAATAAAGTCTGACACTGTTTCCCCATCTATTTGCCATGAAGTGATGGGACCAGATGCCATGATCTTCGTTTTCTGAATGTTGAGCTTTAAGCCAACTTTTTCACTCTTCCATTTCATCAAGAGGCTCTTTAGTTCTTCTTTATTTTCTGCCATAAGGGTGGTGTCATCTGCATTTCTGAGGTTATTGATATTTCTCCCGGCAATCTTGATTCCAGCTTGTGTTTCATCCAGCCCAGCGTTTCTCATGATGTATTCTGCATATAAGTTAAATAAACATGGTACAATATACAGCCTTGATGTACTCCTTCTCCTATTTGGAACCAGTCTTTTGTTCCATGTCCAGTTCTAACTGTTGCTTCCTGATCTGCATACAGATTTCTCAAGAGGCAGGTCAGGTGGTCTGGTATTCCCAAGAGGCTTTGGCATAGTCAATAAAGCAGAAATAGATGTTTTTCTGGAACTTTCTTGCTTTTTCCATGATCCAGCAGATGTTGGTAATTTGATCTCCGGTTCCTCTGCCTTTTCTAAAACCATCTTGAACATCTGGAAGTTCACAGTTCACGTATTGTTGAAGTCTGTCTTGGAGAATTTGGAGCACTACTTTACTGGCGTGTGAGATAAATTCAATTGTGCAGTAGTTTGAGCATTCTTTGGCATTGCCTTTCTTTGGAATTGGAATGAAAACTGACTTTTTCCAGTCCTGTGGCCACTGCTGAGTTTTCCAAGTTTGCTGGCATATTGAGTGCAGCACTTTCACAGCATCATCTTCCAGGATTTGAAATAGCTCAACTGGAATACCATCACCTCCATTAGCTTTGTTCATAGTGATGCTTCCTAAGGCCCCTTGACTTCACATTCCAGGATGTCTGGCTCTAGGTGAGTGATCACACCATTGTGATTATCTGGGTCGTGAAGATCTTTTTGGTATAGTTCTTCTGAGTATTCTTGCCACCAAGCTCTCAGTTCAGTTCAGTTCAGTCGCTCAGTCGTGTCCAACTCTTTGCGACCCCATGAATCGCAGCACGCCAGGCCTCCTTGTCCATCACCATCTCCCGGAGTTCACTCAGACTCACGTCCATCGAGTCCGTGATGCCATCCAGCCATCTCATCCTCGGTCGTCCCGTTTTCCTCCTGCCCCCAATCCCTCCCAGCATCAGGGTCTTTTCCAATGAGCTTCGCATGAGGTGGCCAAAGTACTGGAGTTTCAGCTTTAGCATCATTCCTTCCAAAGAAATCCCAGGGTTGATCTCCTTCAGAATGAAGTGGTTGGATATCTTGCAGTCCAAGGGACTCTCAAGAGTCTTCTCCAACACCACAGTTCAAAAGCATCAATTCTTCGGCGCTCAGCCTTCTTCACAGTCCAACTCTCACATCCATACATGAACACAGGAAAAACCATAGCCTTTAGATGGACCTTAGTCGGCAAAGTAATGTCTCTGCTTTTGAAAATGCTATCTAGGTTGGTCAAAACTTTTCTTCCAAGGAGTAAGCGTCTTTTAATTTCATGGCTACAATCACCATCTGCAGTGATTTTGGAGCCCCCCAAAATAAAGTCCGACACTGTTTCCACTGTTTCCCCATCTATTTGCCATGAAGTGATGGGACCGGATGCCATGATCTTCGTTTTCTGAATGTTGAGCTTTAAGCCAATTTTTTCACTCTCCACTTTCACTTTCATCAAGAGGCTTTTTAGCTCCTCTTCACTTTCTGCCATAAGGGTGGTGTTATCTGCATATCTGAGGTGATTGATATTTCTCCCGGCAATCTTGATTCCAGCTTGTGTTTCTTCCAGTCCAGCGTTTCTCATGATGTACTGTGCATAGAAGTTAAATAAGCAGGGTGACAGTATACAGCCTTGACGTCCTCCTTACACCAAGCTCTAGATGAACAGAAACTGGTGACGTGCATGCTGAGGTGTGGACTATTCACTTTATTTCTAAACAAGTTGCCAAAATCATCTTCTAAAATAACCTTATTAATGACATGTGCTTTGGCTCCCCTGGCTTGATAGGCATGATATAGAACTTCCGAAGAAAGTAATGTATTGATTTGAGGAATGTTTGTATACAGTGGGATTCTTTTGGAATCTTAAGCAAGATTATCTAATTTTCACAATAATATCAACCAGTTAGAAATTTTTAGCCATAAGCAATAGGAGGTTGTAACAGTATTTATAACTTCATTATTAAAATGACTTTAAATATCCATTTTAGTAAATGGTTCCTGACATGTCCCACAGTTACATGCCTGTAAGCATGTGTGCACATGCATACAAATATAATGTAAGTACTTATTCTATATTTCTGTCCCTGCAAATGAATGTGTGAATGGGTATAAATGCAGTTCTTCTGATGGACTCTCAACAGAACATACGAGATGTACTTAAAAACTAAAACAGTTAAGATTAAACAAATGAAAAATTGTTTGAGGATAGAATAAAAAAACTTGCATGATACTTCAGATTTTAAGAATAATAAGAAGGATTATGGAGAGAAAACAAACCATATAAATTCTAGGAAAGAAACAGAAGTCCTCTGTGATTGCTCATTCATGTTCATTTAAAATTCCAAAATCCAATGGACATATTGCCCTTGGAGGAAAGTCCTGTTCTTATCTCTCTGATGACGTAGAGAATGGGTATCACCCTTTGATTACATAAACAATGGTTTAATATTACTCTATGGTATAGAAAACATTGCTTTTGATATGAATCATCGAAAAAGGCAGTCACAAATAATCAGAAACTGAATTGTGGAATATTCCTATAAAATGTTGCTTAGCAAAGTTCTGGAGAAGGAGGAAGAGAAAGATAGGTTGATACTTGTAATTTTAATATATTTCATTTTAGATACACATTATTGGTTAGACATTTTCCCTTAAAATAATGTCAGAAATATGTTTTCAATTATATTACATTATGTTTACCGAATTATTTGCTCTTTGATATCAAAAATAATTACATACTGCATACCCCAAATGGGCAAAAAAAAAAAAAAGACATTTTACTGTTTTTCTTAGACTTCCCTTAATGTTAGCTTTTTTTCTTCATTTTGACAAAATATATTTTAGTTAGACTATCACATTTTAGATTCATATTAAAAATATTTGTCCGTTCTTCAAGTTAAACAAATCTATAAATCTCTGCACCAATTTTGTGAATGTTGCCAGTAATGCAGTGATTTTTAACTACCCAGTTCAATTTGCAAAGAGCAATAGAAAATAAGAAGAAAGTTGACTCCCTCCCTCTGTGTCTAAGAAAGTTGTCTTAAAACATTTTTTAAAAACAATGTAAATGTTAACTTTTTTGCCTTTATGCATCCTTAAGGTGAAAATTAAGTGAACGCTTACTAAATTAGCTGAATCTTCATTGCTTTCTTCCAAAAATTAACAGCAGGGTTTTTTAAAAAATACTTAATTACATTAACATTTTAAACTAAAATTAATGTCAGATTGACACCACATCCAGTTTACTTCATATACTTTCTGTAGTGCAATGGTATTTCTTTTCCTTCCTCTGTCTTTTTCTTTCTTCCCCCTCTCTCTTCCTTTCCTTACTTCATTCCATCTGTCCATTCATGTACCTGTCTATTAATCTATTCATCCAGTTTTTCTGGAAATGAGATATTTGATTTTCTCTCAAACCTAAAGCCTCTTTTAGTTGAGGTCAATAAAGAGATGAGTCCTAACCAGGGAATGTCTGTGACATAACACCTCACCCTCCACAATCAGTACTAGCAAACTTGCAGAAAAGCATCGTGAGAGCAGGAAAGATTTTTATTAATACTTTGCAGTTTGCTGATTGGGGCTGTCTAGTGTGCAACAAACTCCACATGCTTTAAAATTCAACATGGACTTCACTGAAAAAGATACTATTTTTACATGATTAGGAAAAAAATGATATTTTTTAAATAATTTGAACTATAGGTATTTCAGGCCTCTGGCTTGTTTTAAGTTTTAAACCACAGGCTTGAGCACCCAAATTCTACATGTTTATTAAAATGAGTATTTTAGATGCAAATTTGTCACTCTGCCAATGCTTCTGCTTTGTTTGACATCATTTATGTATGCAAATAGAAGTACATTAAAGCGTGTCTTTACCGAAGCATTCACTTACCCATAACTAAAACGAATTTAATCTCTATCACAGCAGGTATGTTTCTGTTTGGATTGCTTTTGGTTTTGCTCCTGCATAAACCAACTGGCCAGCAGTATACTACCACATGTGCAGCCTGAGTTAACAAGAAACTCACCGAAGACCTTGCTTCAGAAATAGAGAAAATCGATAACACAAAATATCTTCTGACAGTTTCTTCTGATCTATTTATACCTTGATTTGTCTTTTTATAATAAAATTAAACTATTAGAAAAAACATGGAAAAAAAAAAAAGAAAAAACATGGAGATCAATTTTCACATTATACATGTATGTGTTTCTGAAGTCTGACTATTTGTCCTTGACCAAAATCCCTTTGGGACACTTGACACTTCTTAGTTTATTTCAGCTTAAAATCAGAAATATCTTTCAAGAATAATTATCTACATTGTTACTGAATTAATTTTCAAAAACAAACAACATTAACTTTTAAGGCATTGTGCTAGGCTTTCAGGTATAACAACTCTTCAACTTAGTCTCTGAAAAATTGAACTGCTGAACAATAACTAATAGTTATATTCTACCTCTCAAATTCTGTCTAGATGAATGCATGTCCATTACGATCTTTTTATTTAGGTTATAAGTATAAACTTGGTTCAATATAAAAGCCAATTTGATCATAAAAACTTTACTAAACTATCGGTATCCCTATTTAATATTTTTATAGAAATAGCCATATTGCTAAGCTCCTAAAACTTTAGTATCAAAAGTATAGAACAGGTGAATTTCAACTGATTTTAAAGCAATAAAGCACTTTGTGTTACTCCAGCGGCATGATCTGGCTTGAAGGATGAAGCTAAAAGCAATTTATTTCCTCTAATCTAATAGACTCTTCTAGAGCACACAGCTTAATCATGCTCATTCCAAGCTCTCACCACCCTTAGATCCTGTGGGCAGAAAGAGGGCAGTATTTTGGCTGATGATAGTAGGGTTTTTAAATGTGGCCTCTGGAGAAGAGCAGAGGACATGCTGAGGCACTCTCAGAAGAGAAGAGGAGGTAAGTATACAGTATATAAATTCAGCTTTCTGTCCTCAGGAACACTGACTCAGGAGTGGGTCAGCAACATAACTAAGTAGTTCCAGCATGAACCAGAAAGAAAGTGAAAAGGTTCTTCTATTACTGACCTAACTGGTTAAAATCATGGCACTTAATAAAAACAATTCCAATTCCTAAACTAGATGATTCAGGAGAAACAACACAAAACTGACAGACCACAGCACTAAAACAAGTCACTCTCTTAAAATTCCAGCTGCCTAAATACAAACTACAGCATTTTGACACTAGTCAAGGGACCATCATTACAAGAAAGCATTTTTGGCTGAGGGATGATAAGTCCTGTAAGGAGAGCTTTCCTCTCAAATGCCTACTCAGACACCAGTGAATCCATCATACCAGCCTTGTAAAATAAAGCGAAGGCAGCACTGACCCAGCTGCCTTTACAAAAGTACCCGCAGGTCAGTTGGGTGTCACACCCAGTGCTCTGCAACATCCCAGCCACTGAGCTCTTATAATTTTGAGAAGCAGAGTTTGATAAGCATCAGTCTGGAGGTTAATCAGTGTAATGGACTCTAACTGAAAAATTCATTTGTACTGAATCCTGGTATCTTCTAACACAAAGTTTAAACTATATATGCTATTTTTTTTAATTATTAGCTACCTTAATGATTTGGACAGAATAGCAGCTCCTGGCTATGTCCCGAATGAACAAGATGTTCTACATTCTCGAGTGAAAACAACTGGAATCATTGAAACTCAATTCTCCTTTAAAGACTTGCATTTCAGGTATGAGCAAATGTCTTTTTTTTAACTCTCAACAGAAATATGCATCAGGCACATATTCTTTATGGAGAAGAGCTCTAACACATGGTCAAGTACAGTGAGTCCTTGGGCATATCCACGAGGCCTCGTTTACTTTAGTTCCATGGTCTTTCACTGCCCCCCTGTAGCTCTCCATGCCAATCCTGATCCTGAGCCTCATCCTCCTCTTCAAGAGAAAAATACCTCTTCTCGAGCAGGTGGGAGATAGATTTTAGTTTTCTCATACTTGAAACTGATATCCTACTTTGAAAAAAACAAAAGGAAATACATTTAAATAACACTGAGGCAACAGGTGCCAAGTATCTTATTTCTGTACCTTCCTACTCTCCCATTTGCTTGAAATATTATTTTGTTTACTTAACTTAAAAATGCAAATAATTTAGAAGAGAATTATTTGAATGTGATGCTATCTACTGGAATAACAAGACCTATTTCATAAGCACGATTTGGGTATGAGTTCATTATTTTCATTGCTGTCACATTATCAAGACCCTCCTAGCAATTCTGTTGTAAAATTACCCATTTACTATACCAAGAAATAGAAATCCATACTATAGTGTTAGAAAATGTCCCTTGACATTTAAGTACCTCTCCCTGTGATTGTGGATGAGACAGAATGCTGCTGCTGCTAAGTCATGTCAGTAGCGTCCGACTCTGTGCGACCCCATAGACCAGGCTCCCCGGTCCCTGGGATTTTCCAGGCAACAGGACCAAAGTGGGTTGCCATTTCCTTCTCCAGTGCATGAAACTAAAAAGTGAAAGTGAAGTCGCTCAGTCCTGTCTGACTCTTTGTGACCCAGTGGACTGCAGCCCACCAGGCTCCTCCACCCTTGGGATTTTCCAGGCAAGAGTACTGGAGTGGGCCGCCATTGCCTTCTCCCTGAGATAGAATATTAGACATTAAAACCATGTTCTAGATGTACCCTTAAAACATAATTAAGGGTACATAACATAAACATAATTATTTAATTAATAAAAACATAATTAAGTCATTCATACATTCAATAATGGGAATATATTTTAAAAGCAAAAAAAAAATGGGAAAAGGTGACATGAATTATTTGTATCCATTGAAGAAAAACTTTGATCCCACTGAAACAGTCTAATTGCTTTAAAACTATTGTAATTACTGACATATAGTATTTAATTAGAATATTACTACACAGATGGCCAGGATACTTTCAAGTTAATATGGAAGAAAGCCCTGAAAAGTACCCATTAATGTCAAGCACAGAAATAATTAATTTTCTGAAAGATGAATGAAAGATCAAACAGGATCAAGGAACTGCAAAGACTGGGATCAACATCTCTTGGCAAACATAAGCAGCTTGTCTTCAGGCCTGTCTTCACTGTGGTACAGTTCCTCTTTGGCAACTACTTTCTCCCGACTCCTGATCATTGATCCAGTTTTCAGGGTTGTACTTTGAGAGCCCAAATCCAATTGTTCCTCTGTTCTACCCCTCCTAAGCCTCTCAAAGCAATTTTGGCGCACTCACATTTCTTTGAGTCTTTCTCCTCTCCAAATTTCTCCCTGAAACAGGCTAGAAGCTGACTGCAGGCCTTGGGGCTAATCCTACCAAGGTTCCAATCACAGAATCCCCATTAAATAGCAGCAAATTTTTGAGAAATAAAATTATCTCTTCTTTGCTTGTCTAATGTGGCTGTTGTAAAAAATTAGTTGAAGTCCCAGGAGAGAATTATAACTTGGTGTTAGCTTACTTTACGTAAAGCTAATGGAATTTTCTGGATTCTAAATTGTCTTATTATTAAAACTGGCTCAGTTTTAAGAATTAATGTTACATCTTGAACATCTAGAAACTCCCAACCCTGGTCTTTCTTTACCACATCAAACAATCTAGTATCTTGTCAGAAACGCTCACTAGCATAAACTATCTTTTTTATATCTCTGTTCCTTGAACATCCTAAGTCTTAGAGTCTTTGCACTTACTGTTCTTAACTAAAATGCTCTGACGCTAGATCTCTGCAAGAACTGGCCCCTTCTTATTAAGTTTCCCAATCAAACACTGTCCCGTTATGGAGTCTTGACCACCTTATCTATTAAGCATCCCTAAATGTCCCTGTTATAACTATATCCTGCAGAGTGTGGGTACATACGTAACAACAAGCCCCTAGGGGTGGAGGGCAGCCAGACTGATTTTTGGCCCTTGAGGATTTCTTGGGTGTAAACACCCTAACAATAGCCATTTTCAACTTACAAGCATGATGACACTGAATGTAGATCTGGGAAGATATACGGACAGTTCTTTCCAGCCACACCAACATGAGCCAGGGTCGTTACACAATTGACATTACACCATTTTCTCTTTTTGAACTTACCGCTACATGAAACTGCCTTGTTTATCAGTGTGCTCTTTCTGTTTCATGTGATCTGAGGTCCAGAAGGCCAGGGACCATGTTTGCTTACAGCTGTATCTCCTGTGATTACCACAGTGACTAACTCAGGGTAGGCACTAATCAGCCTTAATCCTGCCTGGAGGAATAAATGTACTGTGCCAAGCAATGATGAACACGGTCTTTACACCCTTCCTATAACATGATGAATGGGTATTGCTATCCTTACGTAAGACAAAGAGTCAAAAATGGAGGCTGAAAACAGGTAGAAGGTTTCTCCAAGAGCACACACAGAAATGCGAGAAATGTGATTAAAATGGCTCTTTCTAACTTCAAAAACCACACTTCTTACATTGCTCAACCCTGATGGGTTATAAGGTAAATTGGGCTGGAAACCACTCTTGTCCTGTAGAGAAAGTGCTTCTTCCAATGTTGTTGGTCATGCACAATTCCCTTCAGAGAAAAGAGGGAAGAGGGATAAAAAGACAGCCTACTGGGAATATAAAGTCCTGTTGTCAGGGCTCTTTGGCACCTCACAAGTCTGTGCTCCTAAAAGGAGGGTATGTGTGAAACTGCCAATGAACACACAAAAGCTCAGGAAATCATCATTTCCTGAAACATCAAGTTCACTCAGTACCAAGTAATATCATTATCCATACATTTTAAAAAACCAAGAAGAATACAGCATTTGCATTAGGACACTAAACTTTCATTGGTGCATCGTCATTTTCCTTTCCTTTTCTAATTTTGTGGTTAATTCTGTAAAGCATTTTAAGTTGTATAAGTAACCTTTCGTGTATATATATATATGTATATATATAAAAATATGCTTTCTTATATTGTTGGCTCATATGAAGGAATGAGAAAGGTCTTGTTAATTCTTTATACAGTAGCAATGCTAAAATGTAAGATATTTGTGAATTGGACTGAAGCTCAATTAAGACTCATTTGATAACAACCATTACCTCTTTCCCACCCACTAAAACAGGTTTTGAGCTCTTTTGTTTTCTTACTAGCTTTTGCTTTCTCTCTGGTTCAAGAGGGTGTGTAATTAAGGACATCATTTATGAGGAAGAGAATGTAGGGAATTTCTCTAGAAACAATATTTAAGCAATGAAATTTTGAATATTCAAATTTTACTATAAAGCGTAAAAAACACAGTTATACATACTTTTAGGGAACTATTTTAAATCATTAAAAGAATTTCAAGTCATTTAAATAGTCACAGCAATTGAGATAATTAATCCCTTAATAAATTCTCACAGCTAAATCACTTTTTTTGAAGTACTAAATAGGATTATAAAAGTACACAGGCATTCACAGTGTAAAATTTCATAGTATTTTAAAATAGGAAATATAAAAATAACTTCACTTCGGTAAGTGCCTAGGTACTTACATTAGCACTGATTTGTATTCACATAGCATGAATCATCTTAAAACTTTTAAAGATAAAGTTAATTTACATATTAAATTCAAGACTGTAGAATTTTAAACAGGAAACATCAAAATGAAAAAATTATCTCTGTCAATGCACTGTATCATCTTCATGTATCACCTAATTTAATGCAAATTACCTTGGAGTGTTTTTTATCATACCAGAATCTTCAACTGTCAAACTGGTAAAATTGTTTCTCTTTACAGAAGTTACTATGTAAATAGAAAATGCAAGGCAAATATGAACCCTTTTACATTTGAGTTATCAGTTATAGAGAAGTCCTTTCTTCCTATTGCTCTATGATTAAAACAATTGAAAGGAGATAAAACTATATGGAAGCAAAGGAAAAGAGGTCAGCCACTATTACAATGTAGAGCTTTAGATTTTGTAACTATTTTCAACAATATCATAGATTTACCCAATCTATGATACAAAATAAATTATAATTGTTTTGAATTTGAAGTTAAATCATGCCCACTATGTTCATTTCTGTTGGAACATGAGACATCTTAGGAGTGTCTCTGGTTGTCTGTCAAGCAATTGGAGCCCAGCTTAGGTTTGTTATTCTCTATTAGATCTCACAGAGCAGTAAATCATGTATAACTATACTTTTGTTACAGGTATGTTCATGGTTAATGTTATCAAAATTATAAGTCATATAACATGATGTCTAATTTATTCTCATGATAGAATTTACTTTAATGACTTTAAGCATTATAGTATTCAATAATCAGAGAACTCTTCTGTAGGCATTTTAGGTTACACACAAATTTAGTAGAAAATATATAATGATATTAATAATTACAGGAGTTTAGTGACCCCAGGCTACTTTATGGTGGTTAATCCTTTTGATTCTGTTTTTTAATAACAAGCAGTTAAGGGATTTAGAATAACCCCAGTGCATATTCTTTCTATCTGCAGCATCTGCCCTAAGTTATTTTCAGAACTGGGCACCAGGGAAAGACTTAGTGAAGCTCCTTTGCTAAGACGTGCAGTGGGAACACAGATACACTTGGTGGCCCCGACTCAGGTAGCTACCTCAGGACCTTATACCTAGATTTCTTGTGGGGATCAATTTACAACGTATATAAATGTCAAATCACTAGGCTGTAACATGAAATAGTATAATTTTGTATGTCAACTATATGTCAATAGAAAGATAAAATTTAAAAAGTTATACCAATTCTGATATAGTCAAATATTTTGAATACATCCCATTCAATACAAGAGCTTAAAATAAATTTCTACTCAGATTAGATCTTATTTTTCTGTGGTCAAATACATAAAGGATGTCAGAAATTGTTATTTTTCCAAGAGAGTCACATGCTTATAGGATGAGCAAAGACATCTTACAAAAAATTAGCTGCAATAGCAATATAGCTACCCTAGACTATGCAATGACTTTGAAAGTATATAAAGGGCCTATTATTTCATAATAACCTATTCTAATATGAAGTATGAATAATCTTATGTGGTTAAATATTTATGTGTTCAAGTCCCTTCAGTCATGTCCAACTCTTTGCAATCCGATGGACGGTAGCCCACCTCTATCCATGGGATTCTCCACACAAGAACACTGGAGTGGGTTGCCATGCCCTCCTCCATATTTAGCCAATTGTGTAACATAAATTAGTAAAGTTCAATAGCTTTTCCAACTGTCTAAAATGGACTATAAAACTCAACTGCTTAGTCAGCTGTTTAACATAAAGCCATGAAAGTCTGATGGCTTGCCCTGTATTAATACAAAATAAATTGTAATTGTTTTGAATTTGAAGTTAAATCATGCCCACTATGTTCATTTCTGTTGGAACATGAGACAGCTTAGGAGTGTCTCTGGCAGTTTAACAAATAATTGATGTTCAATTGTTGCTTAAAACCCCAACCTGTGAAGTTTTAGTTACATCATACATGTCAGGCATTTAAACACATTTTAATATTTAAGAATCCTTTCTTAAATATCAGACTTAAGGAAACATGTATTAAGTCAATCAAGCAATAAAAAAAAAAAGAAAAAAGAAAAAAAACTTTTCAAAATGAGAACTGAAAGTTCCATCTAATGTCATCAAAGCTCTAGTTATCTTAACTATTCAGGCAATTAAGAATATTCAAGCCACATCACATATCCATTCACCTCATAAACTGTCCTAGTATATTTAAACAATCCAGATATTCAGTCAGCAAATATACAGGTTGTCCTCTGATTTCTATTATTGTTTTTCTCAGAAAAGCGATGATGAAGTGTGTATTTATATTTCTTACATGCTCCACTTTGGGAATCTCCACATTTTTTTCAATGATTATAATGCTTTAGTGTTATCTGCTCATCATGGCTGACTCTTTGCAACCCCACCAGGCTCCTCTATCCATGAAATTCTCCAGGCAAGAACACTGGAATGGGTAGCCATTCCCTTCTCTAAAGTAAGCCCCAATTAAAATTTAGAGGAGATAAACATGAAAAGACATGTGAAAAAATAAATTACTACAACAGCAGCAAAATAAAATGTAATATCCAAGAGAGTCAAAATAAAAGCAAAACTCCAGCCACTGATCTGCTTTGCCAATGAGCATTTCAGTTCAGTAACAACAGCAGATGGCATTAGAAAAAAGTTCAATGCTCCCTGGACCTGTGTCTCTAACATCACTCTGCATAAGGAAAAAAAAAAAAACACGTTTTATCAAGTGAGTCATAAAATGAGAAGATTATTAGCATGCAATCTAAGATTTTTCAGAAGCCATTTTATCAACATGAATAAAACCTTAAGACTAATCTTTGTCCTCCCTTCCTTGGGAGACTGTAAGATATGCTGAGAGAGAGAACAGTGGGCTAAGGATCACTTACATAACTTATACCTCTTATCAACTAAATATTTGACTAAAAAGGAGAATAGCTACTTTTCACACATATGTGTTAATATCAATAGCAGAGTTCAGAGAAGATAAATGATCCAAGTCAGGAGATAACCAGATGGTCCATTAAAAGAATGCAACACAACCCTTGGGAAGGGGAAAGTTTTAAAGTTTTGCATTGTTATCCGTTTGGCAACACAAAAAGGTGTTTTCTGACCTGGGGAAAGAAGGCTCCACAACAAATATGCTTCTACTCTACTCGGTGAGGATTTGACAGCTAACAGTAGATAGACGTACTTGTTAGGACCTGTAGTCTAAGGAAGTAGACCTAATGAACTTCACAACAAAGCGTAACATTCACAACATAGCTGTCATACATAAAGAACCTAACATGGCACCTGCTACACAGCAGCTGCAAATATCAACTGGATTAATGAGCCTTGGGCAAGCTGTTTAAAGAGATAATTGTATCTATTTGACAACTTTATGGTGAAGTTTAAATAACTGTTGACTAAAAGTTTTAAAGTCTGATTGCATATTTATCATCCTTGCTTCCATAAGGATGTTTACTAAATTTTAAAAATTAAATTTGTTGGCTAATTTTTAATATTATAACCTTTAAGTCAAAACTGTCCTCTTCCTCCATTTATATTGCAAGTCTGAAACTATAGAGGGTTTGGTAATTAGCAGCACTTACAATAGTCTTTGAAAGTGAAACTGAAAGTCCCTCAGTCGTGTCCAACTCTTTGCAACCCCATGGACTGTATAGTCCATGGAATTCTCTGGGCCACAATACTAGAGCAGGTAGCTGTTCCCTTCTCCAGGGGATCTTCCCAACCCAGAGATCGAACCAGGTCTCCCACATGGCAGGTGGATTCTTTATCAGCTGAGCCACAAGAGAAACCCAAGAATACAGGAGTGGGTAGCCTATCCCTTCTCCAGTGAATCTTCCCAACCCAGGAATCGAATCTGGGTCTCCTGCATTGCAGGTGGATTCTTTACCAGCTGAGCTACCAGGGAACCCCATAATAGTCTTTACTGACACCACCTTTAAATTTCTAAACATCTATCGAACTCCTAAACATCATCTTCAATAATATGAGCAACTTCTCTTTCAATATGCTACTAAATGGAGTGATTTTGCATTGGCACACACATATTTGAGGAATTTTAGTTCTACATGACTGTTCTTTACTGGATTAATATGTGAAATATTAAGCACTAGAGAAGTACAATGTGTGGTACTTCTGATTATCTTCAATAAATCAGCTGACTGATGTTTAATACTCCAATATAGTTATTACCTTTGAAATATCTGTACAGGTTGGGTGTTCCTTGGTATTGAATATTTAATATCTTGGGATCAAGCTATTATGAAAGCCCTGTAATTTTTCCTTTGCCTCTAGTCTCTTCCTCATCAAATCTGTCTTCAGTTTGAACTCAGATCAAAGTGACCTAACAGTAAGCACACAAGCAAATGCTAATTCCCTAGCACAAAATCACCTATGCATTGCCATTGACCCCGACATAAAAACTGATCTCATGTAATAGAAAAGACAGAAAATCCATTTCTGGTCTAACACCTCAGGCTTACTCTTGGGTGCTCAAATCCTTTGCTCTTGCTTTTGGTCTTATTGCCTCTATCTGGAACATTCTTTTGACACACTACCTTCTCTGCCGTTTCTGATCACTCCATTTCACATACATACATACATACACAGACCACACACACAACTACCACCACTACAACCAGATCAGAAGATTCTCAAGACTGAAACTCTGACACTTAGAATGTAATAAATACTCAATAAATATTTGCTGACTCAGGCCATAAATTTCAATATTTTACCGTAATCTTTACATTCTTCAAAATATAATTATTTGTCTCAAGCATGCCGTGTTCTCTCATTCCTTGATGACTTAGACATGCACTTTGGGTAAAAATCCTCCCTCCATTTCATTAACATGGAAACTACTCATTTATTTGCAAGTATTTATTGCATGTTTGGAGAAGGCAATGGCACCCCACTCCAGTACTCTTGCCTGGAAAATCCCATGGAAGGAGGAGCCTGGAAGGCTGCAGTCCATGGAGTCGCTGAGGGTCGGACACGATTGAGTGACTTCACTTTCACTTTTCACTTTCATGCATTGGAGAGGGAAATGGCAACCCACTCCAGTGTTCTTGCCTGGAGAATCCCAGGGACAGAGAGCCTGGTAGGAGGCCGTCTATGGGGTCGCACAGAGTTGGAAAGGACTGAAGCGACTTAGCAGCAGCAGCAGCAGTGTAGATAAGGTCCCTGCCCTCATGAGACCACTATTCTATTAGGGAGATGATAACTACTAAACAAATGAAAAAATAAATCACAGTCATTGATTGTGACAATTATTATAAAAGAAATGGAGTGATATAACAGAAAGTAAATGGGCAGCAGAAAGAGTTAACAATTTACAAAGGATGCTCTAGGTGGCTATCCGCAAAGTCTCGATATTGATATTAAGACCCGAACATTGAGGAAAAAAACAGTCTTATGGAAGGAAGAACTGCCTGGAAGGGAGATGGACTATGCAACAGTCCTAAGATAGCAAAAAGTTAAATTTCTATTAAAGGAACTGAATGAATAGCATTGTGATTGGATTGCATTGAAAAGAAGAATGGTAGGAACTAAGCCTGCAAAGGTAGGAATGAACAAAAACAGGCAGAACCTTAGAGGTCATCAAAAAAAAGTTTGTGTTTGATGCGAAGGGCTTCCCTGGTGGCTCAGTAGTAAAGAATTCGCCTGCAATGCAGGAAATCCAGGAGCCGTGGATTCCATCCCTGGGTCAGAAGATTCCCTGGAGGAGGGCATGGCAGCCCACTTTAGTATTCTCGTCAGGAAAGTCCTATAGACAGGAGAGCCTGNAAAGAATTCGCCTGCAGTGCAGGAAATCCAGGAGCCGTGGATTCCATCCCTGGGTCAGAAGATTCCCTGGAGGAGGGCATGGCAGCCCACTTTAGTATTCTCGTCAGGAAAGTCCTATAGACAGGAGAGCCTGGGGGGCCACAGTCCATAGCGTCACAGAGTCAGACACGGCCGAAGGGACTGAGCATACACTAAGGGGAAAAGAAGCCTTTGAAAAACTGTAAGCAGGAAAGTGGTATAATAAGATTTATATTGGGATAAAATTCTGAGTGCTGTGAGAATTTGTTTTTAGAGCTTTTAGAAACAGAGAGACCAATTAGAACATTTCTATAGTATCCCTGGTGGGAAACTGGTGGCTTGTACAAGAGAGGAGTTTCAAAGGAGTGGATGAATTAGAAACTGCATTTCACATGTGCACTATATGGAAGATAAGGGAAAGAGGAGGATTACAAAGGATTCCTAGCTTCTTTACTGAGTTTCTCTGTCCACATTGGTGCTTTTTATCAAAATACACACCAGAGGGAGGGCCAAATTTTCTAACATTTCCTTTAAGTTTCATGATCATCCTCTGGGCTCATATTTTACCTTCTATGTTAGAATATATATATATATATATATTTTTTTTTTTTATGGACATGAACCTGAGCAAACTCCGAGAGACAGTGAAGGACTGGGGAGCCTGGCATGCTAAAGTCTGTGGAGTCGCAAAGAGTCAGACATGACTTAGTGACTGGACAACAACCACAAATTAGAATATATATTACAAAATATTATAATAATGCATTTTTCTCTTTACAAGACAGCAAGCTCATTGAAGACAGTGACTGTATCTTTTTATCTTTGCGTCAGTAGGCTTAGCACAGTGTCGAGTACATAGTAGGCAGATGATAATTGTTCAAATGAATGAAGGAATGAATGTAGGAGGAGCTCAGCGAACAAGCAAGACTTGTAGCATCAGAACTATGACAACTTTCAATCTTCTCTGGGCTCTAGTAATTTAAGAATACAGATAGTCTTTGATCAAAAATCTCTAAGGCCCACAGGCATCTTACTAAAACTTCAAACTGCTGTACAGTTCCCAGCTGCTCAAAGTCAGTGTGTGAATTATTCTATTCTATCCTGTGTAAATACAGGCAAAGTAGCCTTAATCTGACTCTCTGCGACCCTATGGACTCTAGCCCTTCAGGCTCCTCTGTCCAAGGGGCTTCTCCAGGCAAGAATGCCGGAATGGGTTGTCATTCCCTCCTCCAGGGGATCTTTCCAACGCAGGGGTCAAACCCACGCCTCTTACATCTCCAGCATTGTCAGGCGGGTTCTTTACCTCTAGAGCCACCTGGGATGCCTGCATGAAAACCAAAAAATAATTAAAAGTTCTCTTTTTCTGTAGTCCTTGAGCTGCAAGTTACCCAAATAAGTCTTACTTTACAATCAATAAAAATTAAAAGACTACCTTTAAGCATATGAGAGCATTCATTTATAATTGCAAATGTTCATCTTAATGTAAATTTTGGAGGGTATTTGTAAGATTCATTTTTCTGTTATCCTTACTTTTTTAAAGAATGTTTGATGTAGGTGGACAGAGATCTGAAAGAAAGAAATGGATTCACTGCTTTGAAGGAGTTACATGCATTATATTTTGTGCTGCACTCAGTGCCTATGACATGGTTCTGGTGGAAGATGAAGAAGTGGTAAGTCTAAAAGGAAGACAAGGTCGAGATAAAAAATAAGCATTTGTGATTTCCAATATGACTACCCCATTTCCCAACTCAGTTAAGAACTTCCAAAGACAGATGCTATTTCTAGATCCTTGTTCATAATCCCCACCATCAATATCTTGCAAACAACAATCCTACATATTTTCATCTTTTATATCTAACAGAACAGAATGCATGAAAGCCTTCACCTGTTCAACAGTATCTGTAATCACAAGTACTTTGCAACCACCTCCATTGTCCTGTTTCTCAATAAAAAAGATCTCTTTCAAGAAAAAGTTACCAAAGTGCATCTTAGTATCTGCTTTCCAGAGTATACTGGTAAGATTCTTTTCCTTCAATTCCAAAGTAGTAAATTCTTGTATAAAGATACATTTTTCTATCTGGACCTTGATGTATAATATTTAGGAGTTTTGAGGCTTATGATACTTTTTGAGTCATGTGTATGATCCACATTGGAATGAATTTTACAAATAAAAGAGGAAACCCTCTCTACACTGCCTGCATTAAAGCAAAGCTCTAATGAATAAAGGGGAAGTGGTTAGACCAAACAGGGCTGAGACTCCATATAATGTATCAAATGGCATTGCAAACTATATTATCTGAAAAATTATGGTAAGAGTATAAAAATCTCTAAGGCCCACAGGCATCTTACTAAAACTTCAAACTGCTGTACAGTTCCCAGCTGCTCAAAGTCAGTGTGTGAATTATTCTATTCTATCCTGTGTAAATACAGGCAAAGTAGCCTTAATCTGACTCTCTGCGACCCTATGGACTCTAGCCCTTCAGGCTCCTCTGTCCAAGGGGCTTCTCCAGGCAAGAATGCCGGAATGGGTTGTCATTCCCTCCTCCAGGGGATCTTTCCAACGCAGGGGTCAAACCCACGCCTCTTACATCTCCAGCATTGTCAGGCGGGTTCTTTACCTCTAGAGCCACCTGGGATGCCTGCATGAAAACCAAAAAATAATTAAAAGTTCTCTTTTTCTGTAGTCCTTGAACTGCAAGTTACCCAAATAAGTCTTACTTTACAATCAATAAAAATTAAAAGACTACCTTTAAGCATATGAGAGCATTCATTTATAATTGCAAATGTTCATCTTAATGTAAATTTTGGAGGGTATTTGTAAGATTCATTTTTCTGTTATCCTTACTTTTTTAAAGAATGTTTGATGTAGGTGGACAGAGATCTGAAAGAAAGAAATGGATTCACTGCTTTGAAGGAGTTACATGCATTATATTTTGTGCTGCACTCAGTGCCTATGACATGGTTCTGGTGGAAGATGAAGAAGTGGTAAGTCTAAAAGGAAGACAAGGTCGAGATAAAAAATAAGCATTTGTGATTTCCAATATGACTACCCCATTTCCCAACTCAGTTAAGAACTTCCAAAGACAGATGCTATTTCTAGATCCTTGTTCATAATCCCCACCATCAATATCTTGCAAACAACAATCCTACATATTTTCATCTTTTATATCTAACAGAACAGAATGCATGAAAGCCTTCACCTGTTCAACAGTATCTGTAATCACAAGTACTTTGCAACCACCTCCATTGTCCTGTTTCTCAATAAAAAAGATCTCTTTCAAGAAAAAGTTACCAAAGTGCATCTTAGTATCTGCTTTCCAGAGTATACTGGTAAGATTCTTTTCCTTCAATTCCAAAGTAGTAAATTCTTGTATAAAGATACATTTTTCTATCTGGACCTTGATGTATAATATTTAGGAGTTTTGAGGCTTATGATACTTTTTGAGTCATGTGTATGATCCACATTGGAATGAATTTTACAAATAAAAGAGGAAACCCTCTCTACACTGCCTGCATTAAAGCAAAGCTCTAATGAATAAAGGGGAAGTGGTTAGACCAAACAGGGCTGAGACTCCATATAATGTATCAAATGGCATTGCAAACTATATTATCTGAAAAATTATGGTAAGAGTATAAATTTTATTTCAAATTGGCATCTTTTAGATATTTCCCAATGAAACTTTGTAATGCTGTTCTAAATCTCAGTGACTCTTCAAAGTCAGAATTAAGTTTCCAGAGGAGAATCTTGAATCAATTTGAGAATAGTGACAGCTTTTTTTCCAGTTTTCCTACCTCCTAGAGTTTTAATACTGACCCTGTTTGCTATTGACTATAAATGTCGGTTCTCCAGAAGGGTTGTATTTCTTTTGGAGACTTTTTTTTTTTTGGTAAATAGTTATATGCTCTGTTGTTAATGAAACTGTGTTAGATGGAGATATTTATGGTTTAAACATAAATATGGATTTCCCTGGTGGCTCAGTTGGTAAAGAATCCGCCTGCAATGCAGGAGACCTGAGTTCGATCCCTGGGTTGGGATGATCCCGTGGAGGAGGACATGGCAACCCATTCAGTATTCTTGCCTGGAGAATCCCCAAGGACAGAGGAACCTGACGGGTTACAGTCCATGGGGTCGCAAAGAATTGGACACGACTGAGCAACTTAGCTCAAGCATACATATAAACCTAGTTTACCATTTAGATATGTGGGTAGCCCAGATGTACTAGGGTTGTGGCACTTTGTCAAAATAGCTGCTGCTGCTGCTGCTAAGTTGCTTCAGTCGTGTCCGACTCTGTGAGACCCCATAGACAGCAGCCCACGAGGCTCCTCCGTCCCTGGGATTCTCCAGGCAAGAACACTGGAGTGGGTTGCCATTTCCTTTTCCAGTGCAGGAAAGTGAAAAGTGAAAGTGAAGTCGCTCAGTCATGTCTGACTCGTAGCGACTCCATGGACTGCAGCCTACCAGGCTCCTCTGCCCATGGGGTTTTCCAGGCAAGAGTACTGGAGTGGGGTGCCATTGCCTTCTCCGTGTCAAAATAGCTACTTAGGCTAATCTATAGTGACTGCTTATAGCTTTTTTATTTATAAATATTAATTATATGCTTATACATTTGTCATATAATTAAGTATAATTACATGAATGTTGTATTGAATGTTACAAATTATAGAATCATAATGAAGCACTTTATGTGTTCCAATAAGTTATAATCTTAATTTCTTAGAGCAATTTTTAGTTGATAGAAAAGTGAACAGAAAATAGAGAGTTTTCATATATTTCCTCTCTGGTCAGCTCCCATCATTTGCCCTATTATTAATACCTTGACTTGGAGTCATACATTTATTTTGTTACAACTGGCGAGCAGATATTGATACATTATTAACCAAAGTCCATGTTGATATTTTACATCAGAATAAACTCTGTGTTACACAGTCTGATGGGAACGCATGTCAGATACCCAGCATTCTCGTGCTACCCAGAATAGTGTCACTGCACTAAAACTCCCTGGGATCTACCTATTCATGGCCTTTTCCTTACCTCCAGCCCTTACAACCACTGTTCTTTTTACTCTCACTATACTTTTGCCCTCCCCAGAATGTTACATAGCTGCAATCTTACAGTACATGCCTATCACTTTTTCGCATTCACTCGCACAATTTTTTCTCTCTCTCATACCTACCCTCAAAGTCCAGCTCAAAAACTACCTCATTATGTATTCCACTCACCTTCAATTTCCATTCTTTTCTTCTAGTTCATATTAACACACGTGCACACAAGCATGCACATATTTACAAACAATCTTTGACATACATCTAGGCTTTCCTACTCACGTTGCTGTATAAACACGTTAGTTGTTGCTGTTACTTAGTCACTGTGCTATGTCTGACACTTTTGCGACCACAGGAACTGTAGCCTGCCGATCGCCTCTGTCCTTGAGAATTCCCAGGCGAGAATTCTGGAGTGGGCTCCCATTTCTTTCTCTAGGGGATCTTCTCGACTCAAGGATCGAACCCATGCCTTCTGTATTGGTGGGTGGGTTCTTTTTCACTGAGCCAGCAGGGGAGCCCCAAATATGTTAGTAGTTCTACTATATTTTGATGTTTTCATGCAGAGCTTACATTTTAACCACTTGAAACCCCCAGGAGGGTAAGCATAGTTTCCAACACAAAGTAGATGTTATATAAATCCCTGATAATTAACCATTGCCATTTTGATTTTTTAATCCTGAGCACATCAAACAGCACACAAAGTAAAATTCTAAGGATTATTTATAATTGTATGCTTTTTAAATGCAATTACGGTTTACTTCTTTAACTTTTTTTTTTTTAACAAGGTCCAAATACATTTGAAGATGCAGGGAATTACATCAAGAACCAGTTTCTAGACCTGAATTTAAAAAAAGAAGATAAAGAAATTTATTCCCACATGACCTGTGCCACAGATACTCAAAATGTCAAGTTCGTGTTTGATGCAGTTACAGATATAATAATCAAAGAGAATCTGAAAGACTGTGGGCTTTTCTAATTGATGTTTTTTCCTTCCACTCCTGCTCATGTACACTTTTCGAAATATAAAAGGTGCTGTGTGATGTATTTAGTTTTAATAGATACTAACTTGTATAACTAGTGTTGTAAGGCAAAATTTTTCACACAAACATTTTAATGTATTGTCACCTTTCTTTGGTAAACTGATTTATTTGAGGTTGTAAGGACTGGGGTGTTTGATGCCCTCAGTTCTGAAAACATACATTTTGGTAGCACTCTTACTGTACATATCAGTGACACTGAATTTTCTTGGAAGTAAATCTGCATTGAGGCCTATTTTAAAATCATAGAACAATGGGGGGGGGGAACAATGTATTCTATATTATTTCCATTGGCCAGAATTTGAGAGGCATTCATTTTTGCTGATAATATATCTGTGCCTATACCATAGAAACATTCAAAGATGATACATGTGGCATTTTATTGGTCAATTACTCCTTTTCAACCAGTGCAAATGAAATATTCACTATACATGTACCTGTTGATGGAGATTACACATGCCAAAGAAATGCATACAATTTTATCTGCTACTTTTCCATAGGAAGAAAAAAGTATTAATGCTGAATTTACCTTTAGAATTGAGGATTTCAATAACGTATTTTTGTACCAATCCAACCGAAAACTGGGGACCATGTGTGATCAAGACAGTGTAAGACTGCTCAGGCTGAAGAGTCATCCTCAGTGGAGTACTCCTTTCCCCCATTTTATTTCGGAGCAGCATGGAACATTATTACTATTAATGGTTTGAGGGCAATACATCGTGACCGCGAGAAAAAAAAAATTAAGTATCTTAGCACTAGTGTGTTTTAACTTTGTGAATAAGAAGTAGGAAGTAAGAGTAAATAATTAGGAGATTTTTTAGAAGAGAAACTGAGCTTCTTGTTTGTAGCATATGCTCCTTTCTAATGTTATATGGTATGCTAGTGGTCAAAGCCTACTCTTCAAAAGATTATTTGGTGCATTACCAACACAATCATTATTTATGAACAGAAAAGATGACTTTTTTTCCCCTTTTTAAAGTGTACATCACTTACAACATATATTTTTTAAAACATGTCTGATATCGTTTAACTTATCCACTTTTGAAGGTGATACATAGGTCAGGATAGGACAGCAGTGCATAAGATCTATAATTACTCCGAAAAGAGAACTAATTAGGTTAGATAATTAGATGAGATGAAAGGAATATAAATTAAGCAGTTTGCCAGTCGGTAGCTCTGGTGGATTTAGGTAGCCCTGTCTCAGTGTCTCTGCTTCACTGTTCGATAATACATTTCCAACCTAAGCACGTAAGAATGATCCCCATTCAGTGAGTAACCTTGACAAGAGCATTTCTGGGTTTATTTTCAAAAACACAAGGAGTTATCAATAAATATGATCAAATAGAAATGTTATATTAGGAACAATTAATTTGAAATTTCTTTGCAACATACAAGTTATTAAGGAGCCTAAGATAACAAGGACAAACAATGCAGAAGAAATCATTTAGTCCAGGCACTCCATAAATTTCTCTGGCTGAAAGCCATTATCTGTTAAACAAGTCCACATTTTACTAGGAGCTATATAATGCTTTGAGATTTTAAATTAAGATTACAAACACTATCATTTTATCCACTACTTTGTCTTTTTGTTCCCCTGTTCTACTTTAATCTAGTTTTCTCTATCAGTCTGAAGAGAATGTTCCAGAAAGTAATTTTTTGAAATAGTATTACTACTATAATTTATATTTTGATTCTGACTTATGCTTAGAGTTCCTATTTTAGATAACATAGGTAGAAAGGGTAAGGTCAGAAATGGTCTTTTAAAAAATATATATAACTCACTTTGATCTTAGCAAAAAATTAATAGACATCATTTATTTATGAAATCTTGTTCTGAGAACTTTAAAAATATATGTTAAACTACCAAACTAAACTTAGAGGTCAGTTGGGATTATCTTTTTAAAAACTGTTCGATTCCTTCCAATTCTATATTTAAAATAAGAAAAAACTTTTCTTCACAATCAAAACAATTACTATGCTAAACAATTTTAATTAAGAGAAGTTTTTAGTAGGGAAATATAAATGTCTGTATTATTTCTTCAATGATTATACACATTAAAACTGAGTCTATTTATGATTTTACTTTTTAAATTTTTCAATTAAAAAAAAAGGTTGGAGTGGATACAAAGAATTTCAGGTTAAACAAAGTAACAGAATGGGAAACATAGGAAGTTATACTTCAGCTAGAAGAAACTCACCTTGAGACTAGAAATGTTACAATTGATTAGACTCAAAACTTCTATTTCAACTGAAACTTCAATCTTTTAACTGTATAGTTAGTGTTTTTGCTTTCATAATATCTCAAGGAAGTAGTATTTGTCATTCAAAAATTCAAATGTGATTATAATGATATTTTCCTTTTCTGTTATTTGAGTCTTTTCTTCCTGACTCAGAATGTTTTATAACCCTGCTTGTCTTAGATTTTTAATATCCCCATCTCATAACTGTCTAACATATGTCGAACTGTAGACACACTGCACTGCCTCAGAAATCTGGTGTGGGCTTACATCTAATAGGGTCACTAATAACTACTTCTTGCAGAGTTCTTCCAGAAGCATGAACTGATCAACAAATAAGCTTTTGCCTCTTGGAACTAGTGACTGAAGAATTAAATGAAAAGTATTAATTGGGTAATATCTTTGTGTCAAAATACAAAAGTTGCAACTCTATGAAGAAGGTCTACGGAAAGGGGGTTTCAAATTCTGTGGAATCTACAACATAACTTATAGATATCCGATATCCTACTGATTAACAACATTTATAAACGATTAACAGTTTCGTGTATATCACAAAAACAGGCTCACTACGTTTATAGGCCGTGAGCCTGTCCTAATACACATTTTCTTACTCAATCCAATATCCTATTTTAAACACAAAAGGTATTTTTAAATACTTGAACAGAGAATTACTCAGGCTTAACATAATCAAACACTATGTATACGAGGGAAAAAAATAATCTTTTCTGTTGACTTAATATGTTTTCACAGTGCTATACCACATGTAGAAAGGTTGATTAATGTGTATCTACTAAAAACAAAATATTTGTAAAAACTATAGGAGAATTATGCATTCTCTAACTTGGAATAACTTTAAAAATAGGAGAAATAACAATCTGCCTCAGGGGAGGGTTATAACCATCACTCCTCTGCCTAAGGTAGAGCCAGGATTTACTGGAGAATATAACCAGCTAGCATAACCAGCTAAGGCCCTCATTCAAAATGTTTAGGAATTTTTCTACATTTTTGCAATGGCCTATAGCCACTTGGGGGCACACTTACATCATGTGTTTTTCTTCTCAAATGTTGCAAACATAATGAATTTGGATTATTGGTAACGTTAATGACACAGATAATAAAATCCTACTAGGAATCACGGATCATTTTGTGTTCCCAGCTCAGTAGTACATGATAATTTTCTGATAATCATAATATGCACGATCTTAATCAAATTTTTGAGTAATAGCTATTAAAACCGCTTGAAATTTGTTTGATATTATACAGATATTTAGTTTCTTTGCATGCTTTTATTTTCTGCCATTTTCAAACTATTATTAAATCTAAGTAACCATTAATTTTGCAAAGTGTATTTTTCCATTAATTTGAATTGTTTCTAAAATCTTGATTAGCTTATAGTGAAAGAATAATTTGAAGCCCAACAATTATGTTTTGTGAATAGTCATTAATTAGATGCTTATTAGTGTGTTATCTTTTCAATAAATCAAGGTAAAATTCCATTCTTCTATAATGTTACTCATTCCATTATTCTTTTTATTACAACTTTTTCTGTAGCCACCACTGCACTAAATCAAGAGGAAAATGAGCGCTCTGTGACATTTTTCTATTAACAGCACTGCCACTACCAGCACATTTTTCACTAGTAATAGTACGATTGTTATTTTAAGCCACATTTGTCACACTAGTTAAGAAATAGTCACAAGAAACAAAAACGAAATAAAAAGACCCTAATTTACTTCACAAGGACAGTAATAATCCTCTAATTATTATACCTTTCAGATAAAGAATAATATATGTGACACACAAATATAGTGATTGGTTGACAGACGTTCACATTTTCTAAACTGGTCAGATTAAAACAAACAGCACATATATGGAATGGAAAATCTTTTTTTCAATGTATATTGCTGTGTGTTTTCTGAAAAAACAAAANTGTTCCCCTGTTCTACTTTAATCTAGTTTTCTCTATCAGTCTGAAGAGAATGTTCCAGAAAGTAATTTTTTGAAATAGTATTACTACTATAATTTATATTTTGATTCTGACTTATGCTTAGAGTTCCTATTTTAGATAACATAGGTAGAAAGGGTAAGGTCAGAAATGGTCTTTTAAAAAATATATATAACTCACTTTGATCTTAGCAAAAAATTAATAGACATCATTTATTTATGAAATCTTGTTCTGAGAACTTTAAAAATATATGTTAAACTACCAAACTAAACTTAGAGGTCAGTTGGGATTATCTTTTTAAAAACTGTTCGATTCCTTCCAATTCTATATTTAAAATAAGAAAAAACTTTTCTTCACAATCAAAACAATTACTATGCTAAACAATTTTAATTAAGAGAAGTTTTTAGTAGGGAAATATAAATGTCTGTATTATTTCTTCAATGATTATACACATTAAAACTGAGTCTATTTATGATTTTACTTTTTAAATTTTTCAATTAAAAAAAAAGGTTGGAGTGGATACAAAGAATTTCAGGTTAAACAAAGTAACAGAATGGGAAACATAGGAAGTTATACTTCAGCTAGAAGAAACTCACCTTGAGACTAGAAATGTTACAATTGATTAGACTCAAAACTTCTATTTCAACTGAAACTTCAATCTTTTAACTGTATAGTTAGTGTTTTTGCTTTCATAATATCTCAAGGAAGTAGTATTTGTCATTCAAAAATTCAAATGTGATTATAATGATATTTTCCTTTTCTGTTATTTGAGTCTTTTCTTCCTGACTCAGAATGTTTTATAACCCTGCTTGTCTTAGATTTTTAATATCCCCATCTCATAACTGTCTAACATATGTCGAACTGTAGACACACTGCACTGCCTCAGAAATCTGGTGTGGGCTTACATCTAATAGGGTCACTAATAACTACTTCTTGCAGAGTTCTTCCAGAAGCATGAACTGATCAACAAATAAGCTTTTGCCTCTTGGAACTAGTGACTGAAGAATTAAATGAAAAGTATTAATTGGGTAATATCTTTGTGTCAAAATACAAAAGTTGCAACTCTATGAAGAAGGTCTACGGAAAGGGGGTTTCAAATTCTGTGGAATCTACAACATAACTTATAGATATCCGATATCCTACTGATTAACAACATTTATAAACGATTAACAGTTTCGTGTATATCACAAAAACAGGCTCACTACGTTTATAGGCCGTGAGCCTGTCCTAATACACATTTTCTTACTCAATCCAATATCCTATTTTAAACACAAAAGGTATTTTTAAATACTTGAACAGAGAATTACTCAGGCTTAACATAATCAAACACTATGTATACGAGGGAAAAAAATAATCTTTTCTGTTGACTTAATATGTTTTCACAGTGCTATACCACATGTAGAAAGGTTGATTAATGTGTATCTACTAAAAACAAAATATTTGTAAAAACTATAGGAGAATTATGCATTCTCTAACTTGGAATAACTTTAAAAATAGGAGAAATAACAATCTGCCTCAGGGGAGGGTTATAACCATCACTCCTCTGCCTAAGGTAGAGCCAGGATTTACTGGAGAATATAACCAGCTAGCATAACCAGCTAAGGCCCTCATTCAAAATGTTTAGGAATTTTTCTACATTTTTACAATGGCCTATAGCCACTTGGGGGCACACTTACATCATGTGTTTTTCTTCTCAAATGTTGCAAACATAATGAATTTGGATTATTGGTAACGTTAATGACACAGATAATAAAATCCTACTAGGAATCACGGATCATTTTGTGTTCCCAGCTCAGTAGTACATGATAATTTTCTGATAATCATAATATGCACGATCTTAATCAAATTTTTGAGTAATAGCTATTAAAACCGCTTGAAATTTGTTTGATATTATACAGATATTTAGTTTCTTTGCATGCTTTTATTTTCTGCCATTTTCAAACTATTATTAAATCTAAGTAACCATTAATTTTGCAAAGTGTATTTTTCCATTAATTTGAATTGTTTCTAAAATCTTGATTAGCTTATAGTGAAAGAATAATTTGAAGCCCAACAATTATGTTTGTGAATAGTCATTAATTAGATGCTTATTAGTGTGTTATCTTTTCAATAAATCAAGGTAAAATTCCATTCTTCTATAATGTTACTCATTCCATTATTCTTTTTATTACAACTTTTTCTGTAGCCACCACTGCACTAAATCAAGAGGAAAATGAGCGCTCTGTGACATTTTTCTATTAACAGCACTGCCACTACCAGCACATTTTTCACTAGTAATAGTACGATTGTTATTTTAAGCCACATTTGTCACACTAGTTAAGAAATAGAGTCACAAGAAAGAAAAACGAAATAAAAAGACCCTAATTTACTTCACAAGGACAGTAATAATCCTCTAATTATTATACCTTTCAGATAAAGAATAATATATGTGACACACAAATATAGTGATTGGTTGACAGACGTTCACATTTTCTAAACTGGTCAGATTAAAACAAACAGCACATATATGGAATGGAAAATCTTTTTTTCAATGTATATTGCTGTGTGTTTTCTGAAAAAAAAAAAGGTCGAATATGAAATACCAGTGTAATATCAAAACCAATGAAAACTGTCTTTTAACATATTAAAAGTCTTACATTGGAGAAAATGCTAGATGACTGTACATATAGTTAGCATATGAAAGTTCAACACAAAAAGCACCCCATGTAAAACACCGAAGAAGAAGATGATCTATGCTGTGATGATCTTACTCAGTTAAAATCTGAATATGTAATGACATTTTTGAAATACTGATGGACAAGTGTACATTGGGGCTTTCCTGGCAGCTCAGCTGGTAAAGAATCTGCCTGCAGTGTGGGAGACCAGGGTTCGATCTCTGGGTTGGGAACATTCCCCTGAAGAAGGGAAAGGTACCCACCCCTGTATTCTGGCCTGGAGAATTCCATGAACTATATAGTCCATGCGGGGAAGGCAATGGCACCCCACCCCAGTACTCTTGCCTGGAAAATCCAATGGACGGAGGAGCCTGGTGGGCTGCAGTCCATGGGGTCGCTAACAGTCGGACAGACTGAGCGACTTCACTTTCACTTTTCTCTTTCATGCATTGGAGAAGGAAATGGCAACCCACTCCAGTATTCTTGCCTGGAGAATCCCAGGGACGGGGGAGCCTGGTGGGCTGCCGTCTATGGGGTCACACAGAGTCGGACACGACTGAAGTGACTTAGCAGCAGCAGCAGCATATAGTCCATGAGGTTGCAAAGAGTCTGACACAACTGAGCGACTTTCACTTTCTTTCAAATGTACATTTATATATTGCCTAAATTAGGGAAGACAATTCACCAACAAATGAAGTGATTTTATTTCCCTTGGAGTTAGTCAAGTTATTCATCAGTGAGTCCATCAGTGTTTATTTTCTAGCATATCTGAGAAAGAACAACAACAAAGAGTAACTTTGTGTTGTTACTTACAATTACGATGTGCTCCCCTATAATACCTTCATAATCATCTGTACCTTTTGAATCCAAAAGTAGAAAATTTTATTAAAAAAAACACACAAACTACATGGATTACATCTAAAACAGAAAAAAGTGCATATTCATTTTGATAATTCTGTTTTTTGGTAAATATAAAAAGAAGCATTGCTTCGTAATCTAAAGCAGCAGCCACACTGTTTTGCTCTAAAGCGGGAAAGGAAGTATCTGGGCAGTTATATTCTAGACCACTACACATGGACTTTATTAAACTCAGATTTCAAGAGCAAATTACTCATCAGGCATTTTATCCTGAATCTGAGGCAAAAAGTCCTCTTGAACTACATTTTCCCTTCGAGGATAGGTGATATGGTGACTATAGGACACCCTTGGCTGTGCTTGAGAATTGGCATTTAAATTCAGTTTTATCTCCAATCATGCCCCTGTGAGACATTGAACACAATTTTTTCCACGTGGCTGCTTTTCTTATCTACAGATGAAGAGAGTACATTAAACAATCACCACAAACCAATACACTCTGAGCTTCTGAATCAGCAACATCTTTGAACGTTGGTACCAAAGTAAGATTGTCTTAATTGTGTATTGAAAGAAAACAATAACAGGAAGAGGAATAATATGTAAAGAGTCTTTAGTTAGCACTTAAAATGTGACTTAATAAAATATCTGACTTTTTTCTTTTCACCGCTCAATTGAGCACTAGACGTGTTATTTCTTCCTGGAAAGAATAGTCCAGCACCTGGCATTGTCCCTAGTTAAGACTTCACCAGAAGGACAACTCACAGTTCAGCCAGGTATAATAGAGCATCCACTACCATCCAAAGAAGTAAAACTGCATTGATTCATGTTTAAAAAAAAAAATGTTAAAGACCAATGTAACAACTTATAAAGTTACCAAACACTCAATTACATGCTTAAAATGAATGAACATATAAATTATCCTCAAAACAATAATAACTTTTAAAAAGAATAATATGGCACCCATTCTCCCCCGTAATATCTCACATATGTAATGGCATTAATAAGTTTCTAACAAATTAATAAACAATAAGGTCATATCCCCCGTAATGACTGAAACAGATGAGTACTAATCTCCAATATCTCTGTCTACCCTAGGATGTAGGTCTGCCCTCCCCACAAACTGGGTTGCCCAAGAGTAATAAATCAGTTCTACTTTTTTAAAATCCCTGAAAGCTTAGATCACTCTCATTCTAAAATATAGTTTCAGGTTAAATCTAGTAGTCAGGGCACAGACCCTGGTCCTTCACCCAGCAGGTCCTTAGCTCTTGCTGTTTTATTGTCAGGACTGCCCGCTCCCACTCCAGGCCTTATGGGCTCCTGCTTATTCTGCAGATTTTAAATCAGTGTTGACATCTTGAGACAGGGGTTCCCAGATCTCACAGATACAAGTTCACCTGCTTCATACTTTCATAGCTTTTTATAATAAATCTACTCCTTATATCTTGCTGACACTTACAATGAAATACTTATGTGTAGGTTTGATATTTGGACACAAATATTGATGTGTATTTGTTTCTCCACTTTACTGTGCTTCCCGAGGGTGGAGCCAATATGCAAGTAGTAATTATTCAGTCGTGTCCGATTCTGCACGACCCTGTGGATTGTAGCCTGCCAGTCTCCTCTGTCCATGAAATTTTCCAGGCATGAATGCTGGAGTGGATTGCCATTTCCTCCTCCAGAGGGTCTTCCTAAGTTACAGGTCAAACCCGGGTATCCTGTATTGTAGGCAGATTCTTTACCATCTGAGCCACTATCTTAAAGAATATTTGGGAATTACTCAACCAAAAGCAATGATTGTTCACCAGTTCTCCTTGAAAAAGCTGTTTTTCATTTAGCTTCCAGAAGGCCACACTTTCCTGAATTTTCTCCTGTCTCTTTTCTTCTTTCTCAAACTCCTGACTATCCTGTAAATGTTACTATTACTGAAAATACTTATCTAGATGGATTTTCCACAGTTGTGTTTGATGCAACTAGGAGCTGTTCATTTCAGTTGCTCAGTCATGTCCGACTCTTTGCGACCCCATGAATCGCAGCATGCCAGGCCTCCCTGTCCGTCACCAACTCCCGGAGTTCACTCAGACTGTTCAGTCGTGTCCAATTCTGTGTGACCCCATGGATTGTAGCCTGCCAGTTTCCTCTGCCCATGAAATTCTCATCTAGAAATTAGAACTACTTTTACACCTTTATTTTTCTTTAACTAAGATCAGTTTCCTGATCCCTGGATGTATATTTTAACTGCCTTTGGGGACATGATCAGACAAGTAAAACTCAACATTTAAAAAATTAAACTCAGGATTTAGTAAGTTTAATTAATCTCAAAAATCTATCCCTCCTCCTCTGATCTCTCAGTTGTTTATTCCAGACCTCAGGCTCTACCCTACTTTCTCTCGTGTGTCACCTATCTTAAATTATTCAACAAGTTCTATTATTGCTCTACATCTTAAGTATTTCTTTATTTGCTTTTTTTTATATCATCACCACCCCTGTCCAGTTCAAGTCTCTCTCTTGCAGAGATTCCTGGCTCCTTAAACTCTCTGCCCAACATCCATTCTTGCCACTCTCTGTCTATTCTCCACCCAGCTGACAGGATGGACTTTCTGAAATGCAGAACAATTACATTACAGGGCTTCAAATGCTTCCATGGCTCTCCAGTGTCAAAAAATCCAACTGCCTTAACATCTACATGGCCTCCCTAACCTGGTACCTTTTTTCCTCTCTAGCCCATCTTTTGCCATGCTTCAGCCTAAATCCATTTGCAAATGTGTTCCCTCCTAAAACACTGTCCTTCTCATCCACTGACTAATTAACTCAACCTTTAGGTTTTGACTTTTTTCAGTTCTCTCCTCACCTGCCAGGTCTTGGCTAACTACCGCTCTATGTGCTTGTTCACCATATATCTCCTGCTCTGTAAGCCTTATCATGATAAGGAAGGCAAGTAAATTCATGCTCTATTACTCTGTGCATGTATTTTACCGTTTTAAACTCTATCTTAATGTTCCTGGTGGGGCAGGAAGAAGTAAAAATGTCTAAAGAAAATGATGTATCATAGTAAAAGAACATCATTTGTTTCTCCTCAATGCAGACTTGCAAAAAAGTCTTGAATGCATTTGGCAAAATTTCCAATTGGTAAATCAATAAATCAATTTAATATTCTAAACAAGTCTACATAAATATGTCAGCAATCTGTTTCCCAAAGCCATTTACCACATCCTATTGGTATCAGTAGGAATAGACATGTTTCTAGAGAAGTCAAACACATTGCTATTGAGAGAAGCTATAGCTAATCCTATCCTAAAGACATCTGAAAGAAAACACCACCAGTCTTGCCTTTCCTGGCAGCCTGACACCTCTATAGACAGAGACACATCTAAACGTCCCAGAGATTTGAAATGAGATTTTTGATCCAGAGAAGCCGTATAAGACATATAGAGTTTTTTTTCTTTTTGAAGTTTTGGATAATGAATAACTGAATATTACAACATCCTATAATAATTAGTCCATTTGTATAAAAAAATAAGCTTTAAAGTGTGAGCATTGCCTTAATTGTTCCCAAAGGGAGCATTACATCACATAAAGCACTATCTTAGAACAGTAAAATCTGTGTTAGTCACTCAGTCATGTCCAACTCTTTGCAACCCCTTGAACTGTAGCCCACCAGGCTCCTCTGTCCATGGAATTCTCCAGGCAAGAATACTGGAGTGGGTTGCCATTCCCTTCTCCAGGGCATCTTCCCAACCCAGTGATTGAACCTGGGTCTCCTGCATTGCAGGCAGATTCTTTACCGACTGAGTCACTAGGGAAATCTGTGAAAACAGCAAAACCCAACAATAAAAAGATTAATGTTTAGAATCTTTAAACATTTATTTCATAACTTTTTATTATATTTTTAAAAATAATTAGAAGATTTAAATTTACTGCTAATATTTTTCTATTCTTTTTGTTTTTGTTGTCAAGTCTCCTCAAGTCTTTCAAAAGCAACTTTTATCTCCTTAGCAGGACAGACTCTGAACTTGCTCTGTACACAACCACCTTACAAACAAATCATATTTTCCTCAAAGTATCAGTCCCTTTTAAAGTTAGCTCTCTCTATACTATAAATAACTCTTACCTGGAACATTCCAGAAGATTATCAAACATACTTGATCAAAGTTCTATTACAGCCTTTCAGAAAATGCTTACACTTCAAAACTTGCAATGTAACTTGGAGAACTTATAAACAGATCAATGACCCTTTAATATCTACACATATACGCAGATAATCTCTGTTAGCCATTCAGTCATGTCCGACTCTTTGCGACACCTTGGAATGGAGCCCACCAGGCTCCTCTGTCCATGGGATTCTCCAGGCAAGAAAGCTGGAGTGGACTGCCATGCCCTTCTTCCGGGGATCTTCCTGACCCAGGGATTGAACCCGGGTCTCCTGCTTTGATTCTTTACCAACTGAGCCACCAGGGAAACCCATAAGTAGATAATAGTGGAACTCTTATAAGGATGTTTTCCAAAACTTGAATCTATTATTTTCCTTAAAATTTCTCACATTTAAAAATATTAAAGATACTTCCTTCACTGAGATGCATAAGAATATTGGTGATAGATTTCAGTGGGAAGTCAATGAAGACTTAATCTTGATGAGGTTAGTAACTGTGATCTTTGATACAGATTTAGGTGTTTGGCAATTTCCATTAATATCAGTGTGCATATATATTTAACAGGAAGAAAGATCAGAACATTTTCAGATTTCTTCTAATGTCCTTTCTTAAATTTTTAAATCTATCAAATCTAGTAAATCTTAATTTTTTTTTGCTGTAAATTAATTGAGCCAAGTTGCTAAATACAATTGCCTTCATCACCTCATGCTTCATGAAGACCTAACATACCTTTGCTAAACATTGTTTTTAAAATGTTTTTCAAACTATTGAAACCTACCTGTCTTTCTTGAACTCACAAATTTAAGCCAACCAGTTGGGAATTAAAAATTTTTCCAATATAATTCATGAGACTTCCCTGGTGGCTCAGAGGTTAAAGCATCTGCCTGGAATGCTGGAGACCCGGGTTCAATTCCTGGGTCAGGAAGATCCCCTGGAGAAGGAAACGGCAAACCACTCCAGTACTCTTGCCTGGAGAATCCCATGGAGGGAGGAGCCTGGTAGGCTACAGTCCATGGGATCACAAAGGGTCGGACACGACTGAGCGACTTCACTTCACTTCACTTTAAATGATTACATAGAAAAAAAGCTTAAAGATTTGATAAATTTCTACTGTCTATGGACTGTCTGTGCTATCTCTCAGTTGTATTTCAATTCTAAAAATGTAAGCTTCAAATTTTAAAGAGATTTGAGAAAGCAAATTCTCCTTCATGCATGATCAGACAAAATGACAAGCAGCTTGCCATCTATTAAATTCACACAATGTGGATGATGAGTGCAGGCAATTTGACTTTCTGATGATCAGGTAACAGTGTAAAAAAAAAGTGTTGTGATATTTACCTTCTGAAAGTAATATTTTCACGTTGAAAGTCTTTTTTTTTTTTTTCCCCCTAAGTTAAATCAAGTATTACTCCATGAGAGGCCTATCTTCAAACCCCATCTCAGTAGACGCCCATCAGATTATTTATATTACATTTGTGAGCTCTGGCCACAAAAAGCCCAGCTGAGCCCACAGCATTTTACAAGTGTTCTAAACCCTGGAGGCAGGCATATCAAACATCCACATACTAATTGTGACATTAATCTCTAGCCATCAGCTGACTAAGGATATTAGAGCTGTAATAAAAACATGCTGCAGTTTTAATCACTTCACCAAATAACCCATGTGGTGTCATATCTTATTTCCATACCAACAAGGAGGGGCAACAAACAGGAATAGTATAGCTGAGCACAAATTTTGAAAGAGAATCTTATGTTTAGATGTGTAAGTTGTGTAAGCACAGTATGAAAAACTGCCAATGTAGAGCTTAACAGCATTTATTTTTGATCACCTGTCTGTACAAGAAACTTCTTACTAAACATGATATTTTCAGATCAGTAGAGGATTTTCCCCTTTCAAATTCTGGTATCTTGAACCATAATGAATAATTTAACTATATTACAAATTATTCTATCTTCTGTGATTGAATATATTCAACATATTCTACCCTTTCCTGAAAGTCCCATAATTAATATGATACATAATTACTATCTTGTACTGCAATAATACTCAGAGTTACAATTTCGGCATGTGGGTTTCTTTTTATTCACTGTCACAGGGACTCATATGTGTGAGAAGATGCTATGAGTCACCAAGAGTAAAGGTGCTTGCTTTTAAAGGCAAACATGCAAGTGAAACCTGCTCTCATGTGGACAGAACATAAATAGAGAACAAGGGTGCCTGAAGGTTATCATCTGGGCTGATAACTTAGTTCTGTCCCTGATGAGTTGCATAGTCTAGAATAAGGTTCTTAACTACTTGGTATCCACATTCACACAATGAGGGAAATAATAACAGTTATAGGTCAGAGCACAGGAATAAATGAGATAATACGTGTGAAGTGCTTAGCAGAGATGATTGTTTCTTAGTAGAGGGGGTAGAAAGCTTAGCATGGAGTTGTGAAGCTGCATAGAGATATATAAAGAGGATTCATGGTGTAACAGAGCCCTTGGCTGAGAGGGCGGTGGAAGTTTAGAAAGTATTTAGAAGTATATACTATGAAATGGAAATATCTCCTGCCGTATAGATAAGCAAGAAATGGCATAGTCATCCACAGCTTCTGCCCCAGATGTGAACAGGGCTCCCGAAGCTGTAGTACAGCAGCTGCTGCCACTCCCACAAGGTGACTGCTGAAGAGCTAGGGGAGCGAGAAGCAACCATCCGCCACCCCTTAAGGTCAACAAGGAAACAGGATTTGGCCCCAGATAGCTGAGTGAAGGGAAAGTCTCTCAGTCCTGCCTGACTCTTTGCAACCCCATGGATTATACAGTCCATGGAATTCTCCAGGCCAGAATACTGGAATGGGTAACCTTTCCCTTCTCCAGGGGATCCTAACCCAGGACTTGAACTCAAGTCTCTGACATGGCAGGCTGGTTCTTTACCACCTGAGCCACAAGAGAAGGCCGCGAATAATGGAGTGGGTAGCCTATTCCTTCTCCAGAGGATCTTCCAGACCCAGGATCACACCAGGGTCTCCTGCTTTGCAGGTGCATTCTTTACCAACTGAGCTATGAGGGAGATAGCTCAAATATCTGAGATGCGTATGAAAGGAAGGAATTCAGGGAGGCCAGAGGCTTGCATCTTCCTATATACACAATGCTAAATGCCTTAATTTGATACCTGATCTTTGCTGTTCACACTTCCTGCTCCCTTTGCTGCAAACCTGTATATAGCCTGACTACCCCCGCTGCTTCCTTGGAGCAGTTTTCTCAGAGCTACAGAGATGCTGTCCCCTGGGCTCTGAGTCCTAAATATTCTGTCAACTACAAACTGGCACTTGCCAAGAGCGCTGCCAAGACTGAACGAAAAGGACATTTGCCATCTGCCTCTGAGGAGACTGAACCCTGTGCTGCTGCAGCTGCTGACATTCAATACCCCTTGAGGGAGTTCAGGGTGGAGTGAGGCACTCTGTGCTCCAGGCAATCTGGTGAAGCAGTTCTTTAGATAGATGTTTTTAGGAACTGATTTTATGATCACAACCCCCTGTATCTCCTCATATCTAGAAAAGCACTAAATCCCTTCATGGTGACATCAGATCCTCAGAACTAGCAGAAAATCTTTTGTAAAATGAGTGCTTGATGGTATTGAACTTCCTCCTTTCACCAAAATCTTATGTATTGACCTTCCCCTGCTTCCTCTCTGGAGCAGTCTCTCAGAGCTGTCTAGGGCGCTGCCTTCTGGGCTGCAGTCCTCACTTTGCCCCCAAATAAAACTTAACTCACAACTGTCAAGTTGTATATCTTTTTCTAGTTGACACCAAATAAAATCACTCTCTATTTTCAGGTTGTGACTATTTTTTAGTCGACAGGATTAAAAAGATGATGTTAAAGGATTTTTCTTTACATTTTGTAAAAAATTTTCTTTATCTTTTGCAAATATAGTAACTTCCCTGGTGGCTCAGAGGTAAAGTATCTGCCTGCAATGCCGGAGACCCGGGTTTCAACGCTGGGTCGGGAAGATCCCCTGGAGAAGGAAATGACAACCCACTCCAGTGTTCTTCCCTGGAGAATCCCAGGGATGGCAGAGCCTGGTGGGCTGCCATCTATGGGGTTGCACAGAGTCGGACACGACTAAAGCGACTTAGCAGCAGCAGTGTATATACATTAATCCCAATCTCCCAATTCATAACCTACTATTTAGCACAGGAAACTCTACTCAATGATCTGTGGTAAAAACGAGGGGTTTTATATATATGTATAACTGATTTACTTTGTTGTATAGCAGAAACTAGGTCAGCTGATAAAGAATCCACCTGCAATGCTGCAGCTGCTGCTACTGCTGCTGCTAACTCGCCTCAGTCGTGTCTGACTCTGTGTGACCCCAGAGACGGCAGCCCACCAGGCTCCCCTGTCCCTGGGATTCTCCAGGCAAGCACATTGGAGTGGGTTGCCATTTCCTTCTCCAATGCATGAAAGTGAAAAGTGAAAGTGAAGTCGCTCAGTCGTGTCCTACTCCCAGTGACCCCATGGACTGCAGCCTAACAGGCTCCTCCATCCATGGGATTTTCCAGGCAAGAGTACTGGAGTGAGGTGCTGTTGGCTTCTCTGACCTGCAATGCAGTAGACATCAGTTCGATTCCTGGGTTGGGAAGTTCCCCTGGAGAAGAGATAGGCTACCCACTCCAGTATTCTTGGGCTTCCCCAATGGCTCAGATGATAAAAGAATCTGCCTGCAATGTGGGAGACCTGGGTTTGATCCTTGAGTTGGGAAGATACCCTGGAAGAGGGTATGGCAACCCACTCTAGTATTCTCGGCTGGAGAATCCCCTTGGATAGAGGAGCCTGGTAGGCTACAGTCCATGCAGTTGCAAAGCATCCAATAGAACTGAGTGACTAAGCACAGCCTAAATTAACAACATTGTAAAGCAACTAAACTCCAATAAAAAAAAAAAACAAAAAACAGAACAGGATAAAAGGGCCCTCCAGATAGCTAAATGCATGTCTCCAGAAGTATTTCAATGAACCCAGATTCGTACATCTTCCCACACATCACAGAAAGTGGAGTCGCTCAGTCGTGTCCAACTCTTTGCGACCCCATGGACTGTAGCCTACCAGGCTCCTCTATCCATGGGATTTTTCCAGGCAAGAGTACTATTGCCATTTCCTTCTCCAGGGGATCTTCCTGACCCAGGGATTGAACCCAGGTCTCCCGCATTGTAGACAGAAGCTTTACTGTCTGAGCCACCAGGGAAGACATCACAGAAAAACACTAAAATCATTAGGTTGAGATCTCTGGTCTTTGTGCTCGGCAGTAATATATTTAACCAAGATGTACGCCTGACTACATGTATTTCCTAGCTAAAATTTTAACTAGGTATTGGTTCCTCTCTTATGTCTTCAGAGAAGTTCCTCAGAGCTGTCTGAGAGGCTGTCTCTCCAGCTATGGTCCTTAGTAAGATCCCTGAAAAAAATGGAAACTCAAAACACGACTCTGACATTGTGTATTTTCCTTTCAGTTGACAAGTTAAATAAAGTTAAAAGTTTCTTTAACACTGTGTACCTTTGAGAAGGAGACACAGTGTAAGAATTCTTTTTTGGATCCATTATTTTTGCAGCTAATGTTTTGGGAAATACTGTGTGTGTTAATCACTTAGCCGGGTCCAATTCTTTATGACCCCATGATTGCAGTCCACCAGGCTCCTCTGTTCATGGAATTCTCCAGGCAAGAATACTAGAGTGGGTTGCCATCTCCTTCTCCAGGGAATCTTCCGGACCCAGGGATCAAACTTGGGTCTCCTGCATTGCAGGTGGATGATTTACCATCTGAGCTACTAGAGAAGCCCCCTGGGAAATATTAGGTAATAAATATAGCAATAGCATTATTGCAAAGACTTTGTGATAGGTCCTTGGGACAAAAGTCTTTTCTACTTACTTTCTGGTTTTCAATTCTGTTCAGCATATCATGATGTGTTCACACAGTTTCAATGAAATAAGGGTGCTGTTTGTATTCCTTTAGATCATGGACACAGGGAACTGACTCCAGCACCATAAAGGGCAGTTTTAATAAATGACAGTGTGAAGATTGCAGGAAAGAGAGCAATGAACTGAGCCTGGTGAGGCCATATTGCGGATGATGGTTTTATGCCAGGAGCCAGTGCTGCTGCTTTTTTCTGAATGATACTACTTGGTACAGCAGTTTTCTTTTTATTTTTTTTAAAAAAAGTCCTGAATAAAGAGAAGTCCTGGGAGTTCTCCAGCTATCTGGCTTTTATCCTGAGTATCTGAAGTGACTTGAACACCATTTTTAAGTTATGAAATTGTAATGCTGAAACACAAATCCTACCCTGACAGAAATCTTAATTGTTCTCAAACTGGAACCATCAGAATGTCATTTATCTGATTTATCATCATTGTAAAATGCTGAACCAAAGACAAGATTCTCTGTTTCTCTAGGAAATCATTTGTTCCTTTGCATAAAATAATATGAGGTCACTCATCTGCATACAAGTCTTCCTTGACACTAATTTTTCATGGAAACACTGTTGAAATAATCTCAATGTGGCTTTCTCAGCCTAGCTATTTTCCAGATGATTTAACCTCCAGAGTTGAACCTAGAAAAATGTTATTGCTTAGGTTGAGACTTCCCCAAAAATAGGCAATAAAATGTATGAGACATCATTAGGATATAATACACATCATTAGGTACAAACACATATTCAGCATCTAATTTTAACTAGTGAATCACTGACCTCAAGTCACAAGTAACAATTTATTTATCACACAGGACAAAGGTGTTTCTGCCCTTAGCAAAAATTGGCCAGATGAAATCCAAAGTGTACTTATGAATCAGGGGACAAGAAAGGCAAGATTTGTAAGTATATTGTAAATAAACTTGACTCTGATTTTGGGCTATATCAATATTGACATATGGATGAAGAAAGAAGGAAAGTATGAAGACTGTAAGAAAGATATATTTTTTCCTAAGACATGTGTGCATGATGTCATTGGTTTTTCCTTATCACTGTGTCTATTGTAAATATAGACATACCACTGCAGATGGTGACTGCAGCCATGAAATTAAAAGACGCTTACTCCTTGGAAGGAAAGTTATGACCAACCTAGATAGCATATTCAAAAGCAGAGACATTACTTTGCCAACAAAGGTCCATCTAGTCAAGGCTATGGTTTTTCCAATGGTCATGTATGGATGTGAGAGTTGGACTGTGAAGAAGGCTGAGCACTGAAGAATTGATGCTTTTGAACTGTGGTGTTGGAGAAGACTCTTGAGAGTCCCTTGGACTGCAAGGAGATCCAACCAGTCCATCTTAAAGGAGAACAGTCCTGGGTGTTCACTGGAGGGACTGATGCTGAGGCTGAAACTCCAGTACTTTGGCCACCTCATGCGAAGAGTCGACTCATTGGAAAAGACCCTGATGCTGGGACGGTTTGGGGGCAGGAGGAGAAGGGGATGACAGAGGATTAGATGGCTGGATAGCTTCACTGACTCAATGCACATGAGTTTGGGTGAACTCTGGGAGCTGGTGATGGACAGGGAGGCCTGGCATGCTGCGATTCATGGGGTCACAAAGAGTCAGACACGACTGAGCAACTGAACTGAACTGTATTAAATTGATGTTTCATAAACTTTTCTTGCTAACACCAATGGCAATTGTTTAAAAATATAGATTAAAGGATTCCTATTCCAATTCTGTTGGTTTGAAGAACACCCAAGAATTTTTGATACCTATGAGTAGGCAGTAGGAGAAACGACTTAAACAGCAAAAATAAAACACTGATTTGAATTAAATTTTATTTTCACTTAAAAAAAAAATCAAAGTTATAATTACTTCGAATGAATGATATGTAATCAATAATATAAGGTTGAATTCTGTCAACTCCCTTAACACTCACCCATTTTAATCACAGGTGAAAGTTTTGTCTGATAAGATCATTCCATCTATTCGATACATATAAGTCTTCTTAATATATTGTTTCCATCCTGACGCTTAGAATTTAAATAATTTGGTAAGTGAATAATGAATCATTTACATATGTAAAATAGGTGGATAATTACTTACCGTAAGACAGTTTAATCTCTCGAGGTTACTACTCGTTCTTGTTGGTGTTTAGGACGGAAGGACCTTGAAGATCAAATCCTCCCTCTTTAAACGATGTCTTTAATTATTGTGACATTTATATTTACGTCGTACACAATACTTTTGTCACTTATTCTGTGTTAATCGATTATCGTACGTTTGTCACTAGATCGGTCTCCCCGATTCTTCAAAAAAGAATCATTTATTTGAACTTGACTCCTACTCCTTCGTCATTGTTCTTCTTCCCTCCTTTCCTTACGAAGGTCCGGTGTCATTCACGTACTTGTTTCCGGGACTCCATTTTCTTTAAGACACATACATTTTCCGAGAAGGAGCTTCTCCTTCTCCCCCTTTCCGATTTTTCTAGTCTAGCGTATGCCAGAAAATTCTACGTAGTTACTAAAGACATATATAAAAATTTCGTTCACAAGTTTTTATCTTACCATACTATTCTAAACGTTAAACTTTTCTAGTGGAACCCACACCATACCTTTTTACTGATATCTCCTTCCTTCCGATCTAATCATGTTATCTACCCGTCGATGAGTGAATGTTCCAGGAGGAGATAACAACCTAAACTAGGACAACAGAGATGGAGAACAAAAGGGCAGACAGACTTCTAATGTATTCTGGAGGCCAAACCAGAGAACTCGGTGATGACTTCACTGCTGTCAGATACGGTAGCGGCCCAGTGGGCAGTCAGGGGGAGGAAGTTTCAGGGGTGATGGAGACATACGGAGGTAGGAGATGGTAGAACAGATCTGAGGAAGGAAGAGGGAATAGATGAAAATGATTTTAAAACAAAACAAATTTGAGATGTTTTGGATATGTCCCCTTAGAACTGAGTAGGTAATTAGAAATTCTTACCCAGAGGTTAGAGAAGTATCATCTGCCGACAGACATTTGTGAAGCATCAGGAAAAATAGAAAATATGGGTTCAAGCAAGATTAAGGACATACAGTAGAAAGGAAAAAGAGCTTGGGATACAGCCTATAAGAACAGTGGAAGTTGTTTTTTTTTTTTTTGACCAAGAAGAGAAGATTGCAAAGTACACTGAAAATGAAAGGAAAATAAAAGAAGTAGGATTCAGACCAGGGAGTGTGTAAGAACAAGACAACATGGAAGAAGTTTTCAAAAGTGGGGGAAAAGTAGCAATACTTCTACATACTGTTGTTTAGTCACTAAGTCACAGCCAACTCTTTTGTGACTGCGTGGAGGAGACTAGGCTCCTCTGTCCATGGGATTTTCCAGGCAAGAATACTAGACCAGGTTGCCATGCCTTCCTCTGGGGGATCTTCCCAACCCAGGGATCAAACCTGTATTTCCTTCATTGGCAGGTGGGGTCTTTACCACTGAGTCACTAGGAAGGTCTCAGTTTTACATATACAAAAATAAGTAATCTGGGAAGGAATGCCTGAAACATGAAAAGAAGAATGATTAAATAAATGATAAACATGGGTAAATCTGAATTATTTTAAAAATTAGTTTTATGTACATATCCATTGGATTTAGGGACACTGGTGTCACTGACAACATTTTGGCAAAGTGACATTTGACAAAGTCAGAGAGTCATGACTCAGGGAATGAAAGGATAATGGTGACAGTAATGAATTGTGTGTTTTTTTTGTTTGTTTTTTTTTTTAGAAGTCTGACTATAAAGAAGACAGGTAAGGTAGCATTGATTTCAGTTTTTCCTAATAAAAACATCATCTTTATTACTCACCCTTTTAATATCCTTTCACATTTCTCTTCTATGAAATATGCCATGTGCCTCTCAATCACCAAAGGATATAAGTCTGTTCTAACACACACCATCTAACAAGCCTTCAGTGGTCCCGTTTCATTCTTCTGTAAATTTAAAAGATCTCTAGTTCCCTGAACTCTTTCCCCCAACTCGAATGAACATGTGGCTTAATTTCATGAGGAGATCCACCCTAGTTCTATTATTTAGCTAACCTAAGCTTCAGTAAATGATATAACATTTTTAGAACTTAGTTTGCTTGACTAAAAGGGAAGAATCATCTGTACGTCATGGTGTCCACGAAAGAAGAGAGAGATAGTAAGTCCAAGTTGCTTATTACATTTTCTGGTCCCTGTAGATCTCAGTGATTACCAGTTGAATTTGAATCATCTGTGCATGATGTCTTTTATTCAGTATTAAAAAGAAGAAAACAAGCTCAGAAAGGAGTCACTTATGTTAAAGTCCCATTTCACCAAACTGAGACTTGACTTAGTTACAGTTTTGGCTTTTTCAGAAATGGAAACTGAAACCAGTCAAACAGTAATCACCTGGTAAGCAGTGAGGTCATTTGCCTGATAGACCCTCAGCATCCTCTAAAGGAAAGAAACCTTGCTATGGNAGAATGGAGTCACTTATGTTAAAGTCCCATTTCACCAAACTGAGACTTGACTTAGTTACAGTTTTGGCTTTTTCAGAAATGGAAACTGAAACCAGTCAAACAGTAATCACCTGGTAAGCAGTGAGGTCATTTGCCTGATAGACCCTCAGCATCCTCTAAAGGAAAGAAACCTTGCTATGGGCAACCTGCTTTTTTGCCTAGTATAACGTATGTGTTCCTGCTCCTTTCTTCTTGTAAAGGTCTTTCATTTTGCAAAGCTCCTCAGAGCCCCCTTCTCTCTCCTAGAATGAATATTGCCTGATTCATGAATCACTAAATAAAGCCAATATGATCTTTAAAATTTACTCAGTTGAATTTTGTTTGTAACATGATTTTCACTCGTGTTTCCCATGAGTTTTCACATGAGTTTCCAGTAACTACATGTAAAAATGAACAAGAATCATATAAAATGTTGTTGAGAAAATTAACATTTAAATAGCAATTCAGATTAGGTTGAATCATGAAGACACACTCCTTTAAACTTCATAATTATTATCATATTACTTTTAAAAAGTTACTTAATGTGCTATGCTACTTGGATCCAAGTATTTAAAAAAACTACAAAGTGAAGGTAGGTTAGTTCAAGTCATGAGCAATAACATTCATATCATTCCTCCTCACTCTCTCTGGCTGCAGCCTTTGAAGGGAATGATGCCATGTGACTGTAGTCTAATGCTTAGGACTGTAAGAGCTCAAGTTCAAATGTAAGATTCAGACTCTGAGTTCAAACCCCAGGTTTGCTATGTGAGTTCAACTATGATCTTCAGATTCTCTGTCCTTAATGTCTATGCAGGTTGCCGTAAGAGAATACCACAGATCAAGTGGCCTACAAGAAACAGAATTTTATTTCTCATGGTTGTGGAGGCTAGGACATCCAGGATCAAGGTGCCAGCAAATCTGATGTCTCATGAGAACAAATTCCTAGTTCATAGAAGCTTGTTTCCTCACAAGTTCTCACACAGTGGACTTCCCTGGTGGCTCAGAAGTTAATGTCCTGCCTGGAATGTAGGAGACCAGGGTTCGATCCCTGGGTCAGGAAGATCCCCTGGAGAAGGAAATGGCAACCCACTCCAGTACTCTTGCCTGGAGAATCCCATGGAGGGAAGAGCCTGGTAGGCTACAGTCCATGGGTCGCCAAGAGTTGGACACGACTGAGCGACTTCACTTTCACTTTCACTTTCTCACATAGTAGAAGGAAGAAAGGGCACTAATCTGATTCTTCTGTGCTCCACCCTCATGATATAATCACCCACCAAACACTTCACCACCTGATACCACCACACTGAGAGTTAAGATTTCAACACATGGATTTATGGGGACACAGCATTCAGTCTGTAACAGTGGTGATGATAATGGTTTCCTAATTCAATGAGTTAATGTAAGAAGTAAGTAATGTACAGAAAGCACACAGCACAGTGCATGGGGAATATTAAACAGATAATGGCTGCTGCTGCTGCTGCTAAGTCGCTTCAGTCGTGTCCGACTCTGTGCGACCCCATAGACAGCAGCCCACCAGGCTCTGCTGTCCCTGGGATTCTCCAGGCAAGAACACTGGAGTGGGTTGCCATTTCCTTCTCCAAGATAATGGCTGTTATTATTGTGATTGTAGCTTTCTAAGAAATACAGTGGATGGCTAACAAACACACGAAAAGATGTTCAACATCACTCATTATCAGAGAAATGCAAATCAAGACCACAATGAGATACCACTTCACACCAGTCAGAACGGCTGCGATCCAAAAGTCTGCAAGCAATAAATGCTGGAGAGGGTGTGGAGGAAAGGGAACCCTCTTACACTGTTGGTGGGAATGCAAACTAGTACAGCCACTATGGAGAACAGTGTGGAGATTCCTTAAGAAATTGCAAATAGAACTGCCTTATGACCCAGCAATCCCACTGCTGGGCATACACACCGAGGAAACCAGAATAGAAAGAGACACATGTACC
>SJYX01020337.1:20528-117849 GCA_006410675.1 Oreotragus oreotragus
CATTACAGGCAGATTCTTTAACAACTGAGCCACCAGGGAAGCCCATTAAAAGTGACTGTCTTGGTATAGAACTTTTTCTATGATATAAAATAAAATCTTGGCAGATTTCATAGAACTGCTGAACTGCTCTGATTTTAGTCTTCTTCCCTCCCCTTCCTTGCTCACAGTGCACAGGAATACTGCTTTCCCCGTATCTTTGACAATTCTCAGTCAATTATGTCCTTTGCATCTCTTTCTTGCTAAACTTTAACATCTTTTAACTGTAGATTAGAATCTACAGGAAGTTTCATAATTCTAGTCTGCCTTTAACTATATTGGGAATGTTTTCAGCATTACACTATATATGTAAGGTTCTGATAGATATTCTGTATCTACTGAAAGGCATTTCCTTGTTTTTTTCTTAAATTTTTATTTGGTGATATTTGCTTATATGGGGCTTCCCATGTGGCACTAGCGGTAAAGTGCCTGCCTGCCAGTGCAGGAGACATAAGAGACATGGGTTCTATTGCTGGTTTGAGAAGATCCCTGGAGGAAGGCATGTCAGCCCACTCCAGTATTCCTGCCTGGTGAATTGCTTCAACAGAGAAGCCTGGTGGGGTATAGTCCTTGGGGTTGCAAAGAGTTTGACAGGACTGAAGCAAATTAGCATGCATGCACATGTTTATATGTTTATCTTCTTATTGAGATTCACACTTTGGAGAAGATGTGAGATGAGTTGAAGGAGTCTCCAGCCTCTACTTACTGAGATTCAGAGAGGCAGGGAAGCCCAGACAGTGCTAGCATTGCATAGCTTGCCTTCTGCACATTTCCTCCAACCCCCCACTTTTTTTTAAACTGACACACATACATAAATGTATTGAAAGCTTGATTAAGAATGAGATATTTACATAGTTTCACAGTATTGCCCTTTCCTTCAATATTTATTAACTGCAGAGGGGGAAAATGTGACTTTTTTTTAGTGGAGGAGCCTAGTAGACATCACTTAATAAAATGATCAAAGTTACCCATACCTCTAAGGCCAATCAAAATGGAAAACAGTGTCACTTCTGTGATATTCCTCATATAAAGATTTGTAACCTGAATCTGACTGTGGGAAAATGTCAGACCAAGCCATGTTGAGGAACTTTTTCCAAAACAATTGAACTTTATGTTCAAAAGTGTCCAGGTCATGAAAGTCAGGAAAAGATGGAGGATCTCTTCCAGATTAAAAAAGAATAAAAACTAACACACATGTGATTCTGAACTCACTGCTTTGGTATAAAGAACGTTATTGAGATGAATGCTGACCCTTATCTGAGGTCTATGGATTAGATTGTAGCAGCATATCACTATTACTTTTCTGATCTTGATGGTTATTTTCTGGTTATTGTGGAGAATGTCCCCAAGAAAACACTATAGATATTTGAAGCTTTAAAAATTACAGAAAATCATATACTAAAATATTTAGAATAGGAAATAAGGATGACAACTTTTTCTCATATGATTCAGGAAAATTCATAATTTGATCTTGCAACTTTTCTATAATTTTATTGTTTCAAAGTGTGAAAATACATTTTTAATTCCATTATATCCATATGTTTTATAATCAAAGCTAATATTTATCAAATATTCCTCTAAGGGATTACCACATAATAAGTTATTCAGTCTTTGTAACACTGTGAGACAAGTACTATAATCACCTCTGTGCTGCTGCTAAGTCACTTCAGTCGTGTCCGACTCTGTGTGACCCCATAGACAGCAGCCCACCAGGCTCCCCCGTCCCTGGGATTCTCCAGGCAAGAATACTGGAGTGGGTTGCCATTTCCCTCTCCAGTGCATGAAAGAGAAAAGTGAAAGTGAAGTCGCTCAGTCTGTCCGACTGTTAGCGACCCCATGGACTGCAGCCCACGAGGCTCCTCCGTCCATTGGATTTTCCAGGCAAGAGTACTGGGGTGGGGTGCCATTGCCTCTGTACAGAATAGGAAACCAAAGCATGGAGGAGTCAGATGACTTCCTCATATTTATATGGCATTAAGTGATGGACTCGTGTTATAAATCAAAGGTTTCTCATGCCTAAACCCTCCTTGTAACTACTAACCTTCCCTGGCCCCTGGCCATTCAAACTTTGCTTCTATAACTGTACCAGTCACCTGTAATTTTTCTGTAATTTGGAGCTAGGGAAATTTCCCTTAATCTGTAATTTTTAAAACACTTTGGTTCCATTTATGAATCCCAATGTTTCCTAAGCCAGAGCACCCCAATTCGTGTACCATGAATGGGTAACACATGCATTGAGATAGTGACCTCTTAGTCCTGGATGGGGGGCTGGTAGGACCAGGGGCAGCTATACCCAGATGGCCAGTCTCTTGTAGCCCCTGAGAACTAGTGCAGACATATCATGCGCTATGACCTCAAGATCTGAAATAGGAGAGCAATTTCAGGATAGTTTTCCTCTCTCCAGCTGCCTTTGCTATATTGGATGATGAAAATATATTCGCCCCTCTGCAGAAAATTTACTTCACTTGTCTATAAACAAACATTCTTCAGAAAACCTACACCAAGTAGAATAGAAAATTAAAGGCAGAATTGATTTTTATTCCCCATTAGATGTCCTGCTTTCTTCTCATTGCAGATGCTATTTTATTTAGGTGTTAAGGATTTAAAATTGTTATTTTCATCCCTGATGTTGCTGTCTACACATAGACATGCACAACCCATAAACTTGCGGTGTCTTTTGTTTAATCAAGTCAGGATTCAGCTTTATAGTTGCAGCAGGTTGAATTATGGTACAATTGCAAGTTGACAAGCAGTAATGTAGTACTCTGTAGAACTGAATGTACTGTAAGATACCTTTTCATATGTAGTATTTTTTTTGTGTAGACTGGACAATGTATTACGACACTGTAGTGAAGAAATGATTGCCTTTCCAAAATATAATTTGGTTGATAATAATAATTTCTATTAAACAAATATTCAGATAATCCTGCATCCATCACCTTAAATCCATTTAAAAAGCTTTCTGCAGTTCCAGAATGTATGAATAACTTTTGTGTTTAATATAGAAACTAATGTTGATGTCTCCCCTGATATGAAAATGAGAAGTCTAATTTTAACTAATAATTCTGTCAGTGTTATAAAGTGACTAAAAGAAGCCTAGTGCTGCTGGTTTGTAGTGAATGTATTACTTAGGACTGCTTCTAGGTGGAAAAGTTATAAAGTAAGGAATCTTTTCCTCGTAACTTAAATGTCATCTTTTTATCGCCTGAATTTTCTGGTAAAGCACTATATCTGAGAAGGGCAAGCCAATTTTAAAAGGTTTAGTATTACAGAGCTAGAAGACAAATACACTAGCAGTTTAATGCAAACATTGAGTATTTTATTGATGACTTGTATGATGATTGATTTGCTAATTGTGATTGCTAACTGAAAAAGGATAAAGAATCACTTGCTTCAATTTCTCGCCAAAAAAAAAAAAAAGTTCCTTTCAAGCAGATAGGAAGTGGGGGTTAAACTCAAACAGATGGAGTCAATACTTCTGTTCAAAGACAACAGCTAACTTCTCAAAAAGGATAAATTGTGGAGAACTTAGTAAATAATGTAAATGAATAGAGACTAAGAAAGTTAGAGATCATGTTGAATTTGTTTCCGAAGTACTCCAAGTTAGAGAAATATGCCATTTTGGAGTTTCTTTCCTCTACAGAGGCTGTGTCTTTGTGACCTCAAGTGTGAAAAGAAAGAAATCAATTGCCTGATTCATTTGTGAAATACTGTCCTAGCCCCAAGTATGAGTCAGGTGCTAGGAAGGAATTGTAAACAGGACAGCCACAGTCCCTATGCCCTTATATGCTCAGATAAGCTGAAGATTGGTAGCAGATAGAGACATATTATCAGACAACTGATAACAGGGAGATAAATGCTAGGCCAGAAAGAGCACAAGGATCCCTGGGGAGCAGCCTGATAGAGGTATTCATCATTGAATGGCAGTGTTGCAGGTGTCTGGTTAGGAGGTCACAGAAATCCTTCCTTGGAAAATGATGGCTGAGTTGAGTCTTAATGTATAAATAGGAATTAGGTGAAAAGAGAAAGCAGCATATAGTGGCCTGCAGGCAAGAAAAAGCACAGCATTTTTAGGAAATTAAACTAGTTTTGTCCAACTGATTTTCCATGTCTTGAACACTCTCTACCTCTCTATATATCTTTATGCCATAGGTTTATTTTTTTTATTGGATTTATGCTCTAGACCTTTTCTTCCCATGGAAGATATCTGGAAAGATTTCATGGCTTTGAAATGTAGCTCTGATGTGCAGAGATCAGGTTGACCTTCATTTGGATGAAAGTTTTGCATTTTTGATTGGCCGGTATGGATCAGGATCCTTGAAATGGCCACAGGATACACAGAACTCATCCCTCGAGGCTGGATGATGGAATACTCTGTTGTCAGGCTCATGCTTTCTCCTCCTCTGTCCCCATGATAACCATAGTGTTTATTATAGGGTATGTGTTGTTAAGATGATGGGAGGAAGATGAACTGCAAAGGATACTGAAAAGAAACAAAAAATGTGTATGATGGTGGGACTCTTTTTACCCCATGGACTGCAGCCTACTAGGCTCCTCTACCCATGGGATTTTCCAGGCAAGGATACCGGAGTAGGTTGCCATTGCCTTCTCCAGGGGATCTTCCTGACCCAGGGATTTAACTCACATCTCCAGAAGTTTATATAAACTTTAATAGATAAAGTGTGATTATTTGACCTGAACTTGAGCTGAGCCATTTTTTCTAGGGTTCAGTGAGTAGGCTTTCAGCACGGAACTTTAAGAGACTGTGTTTTTCAAGCCTGGCGGCAGTTGCATTTCAGTATCCTTTAATTGTTGCCCAAACAACTCTGGGGATCTTCAGAGAAGAGAAGGGCTTCAGCTTCCTCAGAGTCCTATTGGTTTCCAGACATATTTGGCACCTTCCTGTGTTCTGTTCCATTTCTTAGTTTCAGTATTGCTTGAGTCTGTTTTGATTATGTCAACAATACTGTAAATGTTAGCTGGAGACATCATTCTTGCTTCCAGTGTCCACTGATACCCATGCCAAAGATGCAGATATCCAGTTATGCTGTTACTTATTAGAGTCAAACTTGCAAGAATGTTCTGTTATTACATTAGGTTTTGGGGTCTGCCTACATCTAATTCCTGACTTAGGGTTGACAAATCGTTAAAAATTTACTTTCTGTCATTGAGGTGTTGCTAATCAACACCTCTATGATCTTTTGTGGTAATGCTCTACCTATAATTGCAGGGCTTTCTATTTAGTCTCTTACCTTATTCTACTTGGGTCAGTATTCCAAACTATCCTGATCTTCTTGAATTCTGAAAGTGAACAGTCAGGGTCTTTGGTATTCTTGCATTTCGTATCACCTGAAAATTTGGACATACATTCTTTGCCTTTATCAAATTTACTGCCTAGTAAATTGAGAAGTCCAGGGCCATAGATGAAGCCCTGACCGTAGCAGCAGCTCAGCTACATGGGTCTAGTGCAGCTGTATTTGACACCTTGAATCCAATGCCCACTTATAGTGAAACAGCTAAGGGATGGAATGAAGTTGGAGTTGGGTTTCTGGCTTTGGGCAGTGCTTGTTGAGTAATGATCTGTTCTGTATCCACCACTCTGAAGCTCTCAAAGCACTCTCCCTCCTAGTCCTTCCCTTGACTTTATTATAATTTATCACTGTTGTTAATGTTATTAATATAATGATTCTCACTCCACCTCTGTAAATGTCTTATGTGTTGGGTTGTTGCATAATGCTGTCTCAGACCCTGGCCTGTTCTGAGCAGAGGCAGAGTCAGTAAGGAGATTATTACAGGAAAGAGAAGCCAATCATTAAATTTATTTTCACTTGAGCAGGAGATAAATACAGATCTCCACAGGTGAAAGGATTGTTTCTACTGATTTATCAATCCCCTTTTATTGTGCCAGTTAATAAATCTCAAAATAATTTCATTCTCAAGCTTATGATTTTAGATACCTATCTCCAGGGGGCACCTTTTGGAACACTCATTTTCCAGAGTTTGGGAAAGGTACTTACTGGAAGATGCAGGATAGAGTTCTGGCTTTTCAGTAGCTCTGTTACCTATGCATTTTATCTTCTCCATTTAAAAGTCATGCAATGTCATACCGTAGGCCCCAAATTCATCTTAACGTCAGATTTGCTTTCCTAAAGCCTAAATTACTAGACATGCCGACAGATTTTATTTTTTCAGTATTGGTGGTCAATAAAATATGGTGGTTGGAAGACAGAATATTTTGGAACGTTATGATGTATTTGATCAAAAGAAAACTATTCCACATAAAATAATTACTCTTTCCTTTTTAAGAAGAACACCATAATTATAAAATACTCTATTCTGGTTTGCTTTACACACAAGTAGAAAGTATTCTCATATTAAAATATAGACTAGTTTAATAGCAGATAATCAGCAGATGGAAGTAATAGTGCAGCAGATGACTCCTAATAGCTCCAAAATTAATACAAAATGATAAAACAGCACTGCTTCTGTTAGGAAATTCAGTCCACATTTATGTCACATTACCCCTATGGTTAAATATAATTGTCTTTGGGCCAGTAGAGAAAGAATTTCATAACAGCTTTGAAAAGTAATGTATGATTGCCCCAAACAGTTTTAGCAAAAGATTTTCTATCCCATGATGACATTTAGTACATTTTGAACTGTCCTCACAAGATCAGTACAAAGCTTCCTAGAAATGATGTTTTTTCATTCTCTTTGTACTGTCTTTAGGGGCATATAATACTATTCCTGTGTTCAACAGTCAACTGTATTTTTTAAGTTTGAAGAAATATCTTTCTATTCCCACCCATCAAGTTAGTCTGTGGCAAGGCCCCTTTAAGTAGTCTTTGAACATATTGCTTGCTTATAATATTTGAATATTTCTAGTTTATATTAATATACTAGGACAAGAAAACAAATTTACTGAGACAAATATTATAATGTAAAGGGAGAGATGCAACCTTATAGTACAGACCAGTGACACTGACTACTTCAAATTATCTCCCTACTGTATTTAGCCATATTGCCTCCCTATAGTTTGTATAGAAAACTATATGGATATATCTTAAACTTTTGTACAGTACACAGAAAGTAGTGAATTCAAACAGATAATTTTGTATTTGGCAATTTTTTTAATTTGTTTGACACTTAGAAAGACTAAAGTACTCTCATACCTCATTAACTCAAAAATGACAAAATTGACTCTAATCATCTTTGCTTCTGTGGGCTCGATGATAATAGTAAATAAATTCTGTACCGTTATTTACACTGCATTGACTTCCAAATTAGAGTGGAAGGGATGAAAAATCCCATTATCCAAGTGGAAAAAATTGATCTAGTAGTATAATGTAATTTTCTATTAAAAATTATAATCTTTGCATCACCATAAATGGATTTATAAAAGTCCATTTCAAAGGTGCCATTATCTTTGAATCACCTGCCCAGTGCCATCAGAGATGATAACAGAGCCAGCCTAACTGTCATGTTTTCTGAGCAGTGAGTTTATAAAACAGTAGACCATAGCTCTTTCCATTGCTCTTGCTGCAGGAGGCTCTGGCGTTGGGCAGCAAAGCTTTCACGCTGAGAGAGTCAGTAAGTTGATGTGCTGCATCCACCAGATGTAATGCTCATTGTGTTTGACTTTTCAGCCAAATCTGGAAGATTATTCATAGGAAATTAGATTGTAAATGCAGATAGGCTTTTTGATATTCCTGCTGTCCACATTTTTCCAATTGCATAACGGGATGATGACTAAGCTTGGGAAGGCTCAGACTTTACTCATCATCATATAGACAATCCTGAAAATAAGAGCAGAAGAAGTCATTTCTGCCCTGTGTGCATCCCCGAGGAGAGGAAGGCGAGTGCAAATGGATCTGCAAAGGGGCTCCCACTACCCCATGCTGGCTGCGTAATTGCTTTGGTCATACTCTGGCAGAACTGTGTATTGGCTGCAAGCATGATGTTTAGGAACTGGGCCCTATCTTCTCTGATGCCTACTGTAATTTTGAACTGTGTCACAATCCAGGGAGAAGTAATGCAAAAGCATGATGGTGGTTGCAGGGTTGACCTCCATCTTTGTTTTACATTCTGCCAATCCTTTCCAGCTCCAATCCTGCGTTAGACCCCCATCATACCTTAGCTGTCTTAGCACTTGTGGCATCCTAACATATTTTATGAAATAAATGGTTAATTAAAATTTTTATTTGGACTAATTCTGTCTATTCCATTTTTCTTGATGACATTCTTCTTGAAATGACCTCTGCCATTTTAATTGCTTTTTAGATTGGCTGCACAACTGTAATCTGATATATTTTTTGAATGTACTACTAAATTTTCACTGTTTTTTATTTTTCTGGTATCCCAGGTCATTTCCCCCTCATTTTTTCTTGTTTTGTTGGGGGTACTTTCTTGAATAATGTAATAAAGAGCAACTGGAGGTAATTTTTTCTGTTTTTTTGATGTCTGAAGATATCTTCATTTTCTCTTTATACTAGATTCATAGTTTGACTAAATATAGAATATTATCAGTATATGTCCAAAATAATTTTTCCTCAAAATTCTGGTACTAACTCACCCTTTTGTAGTGTTCAATAAAGTTGAAAAGAAGGTTGTGCTATTCTCATCATTTTTTTACAAATCATCTCTGTTCCCCTCCCTTTCTGTAGAAGTTTTATTATTTTCTTATCCTGACTATCCTTACATTGTATGTTGAACTCTTATTTGGATTCATTCTTCATTTATACCCAGTACTCAGTGTAATAGTTTTCATTGCTTTATTATGTATTTATTTGGAATTCTTTTATTCATTGAAGTATAGCTGATCTATAATAAAAGTTTCTCATGTAAAGCATAGTGCTTCAGGATTTTTGTAGTTTATCTTTCATTAAAAGTTCTTACAAGGTGATGGCTGTAATTTCCTGTGTTACACAATATATCCTTGTTGTTTATCTACTTTATAATAATGCTTTATATCTCTTAATCCCCTACCCCTAAAGAGCCCTTCTTTCTCCTCCTTCCGGCTGGCAAACACTAATTTGTTTCCTATATCTGTGAGTTCATTTCTGTTTTTTTATGTGTATTCANTGATGGCTGTAATTTCCTGTGTTACACAATATATCCTTGTTGTTTATCTACTTTATAATAATGCTTTATATCTCTTAATCCCCTACCCCTAAAGAGCCCTTCTTTCTCCTCCTTCCGGCTGGCAAACACTAATTTGTTTCCTATATCTGTGAGTTCATTTCTGTTTTTTTATGTGTATTCATTTTTCTATCTGTATTATTTTTCAGATTCTGCAGATAAGTGGTATCATATACAGTATTTGTCTTTGATTTATTTCACCAAGCATAATATTCTCTAGGTTCATCCACTTTGATGCAAATGGCAAAATTTCATTCTTTTTTATGGCTAAGCAATATCCCACTGTGTGTGGGTGAATGGGTGGATGTGTGGGTGAATGGGTGGGTGTGTGGGTGAATGGGTAAGTGGGTGAGTGGTAGTGGTGTTGGAGAGAACACTATTTTTTTATGACTTTCTGCCTGAATTATCTATCCATTGATGTAAATGGTTTGTTAAAATCCCCTATTATTATGGTATTATAAATTTCTCTTTTTATGTCTATTAGCATTTGCTTTATTTATTTGGGTGCTCCATTTTGGGGGGCATATGTATTAATGAGTGTAAGAAACCTTCTCTTGTTTTGATGCTGTTATCATTATACAATGCCCTTGCTAGTCTCTTCTTGTAGCCTTCAGTTTAAAGTCTGATACAAATAATGTTGCCTTCATTTTCTTGTTTTCATTCCCATGAAATAGCCTTTTCTGTGCCCTCACTTTCAGTCTGTGTGTGTCTTCATCTATAAATTGAGTCTCTTGTGCTTGTGTGTTCAGCTTCTCAGTTGTGTCTTACTCTTTGCAACCCCATGGGCTGTAGCCCAGCAGGCTCCTCTGTCCATGGGATTTCCCAGGCAAGAGTACGGGAGTGGGTGGCTATTTCCTTCTCCTTCCTGACCCAGAGACTGAACTTGCATCTCCCGCATTGGCAAGTAGGTTCTTTACTACTGAGCCACCTGAGAAGCCCCGAGTCTCTTGTAGGAAGCCTGTATAAGTGTCTGTTTTTTTAATCCAGTTTTTAATCAAAAACATCTTGTTACATGTCACCTCTAAGAAAATTTCTTGTTTTTTTCATTGATTCTTTTTAAAAAATTAATTTATTTTAATTGGAGGATAATTACTTTATAACATTGTGGTGGGTTTTGCCATACATTGACCTGAATCAGCCATGGGGGCACATGTGTTCCCCATCCCGTCCCTCTGGGTTGTCCCAGTGCACTGGCTTGTAGTGCCTTGTTTCATGCATCCAACTTGGACTGGTGATCTATTACACATACATGTTTCAGTGCTATTTTCTCAAATCATTCCACCCTTGCCTTCTCCCACAGAGTCCAAAAGTCTGTTTTTATATCTGTCTCTTTTGCTGTCTTGTATACAGGGTCATCATTACCATCTTTCTAAATTCCATATATATGTGTTAATATACTGTATTGGTGTTTTTCTTTCTGATTTACTTCACTCTGTATAATAGGCTCCAGTTGTGTCCACTTCATTAGAATTGATTCAAATGTGTTCTTTATACTAGCTGAGTAATATTCCATTCCAGTGGTCATGTATGGATGTGAGAGTTGGACTGTGAAGAAAGCTGAGCACCAAAGAATTGATGCTTTTGATCTGTGGTGTTGGAGAAGACTCTTGAGAGTCCCTTGGACTGCAAGGAGATCCAACCAGTCCATTCTAAAGGAGCTCAGTCCTGGGTGTTCTTTGGAAGGAATGATGCTAAAGCTGAAACTCCAGTACTTTGGCCACCTCATGCAAAGAGTTGACTCATTGGAAGAGACTCTGATGCTGGGAGGGATTGGGGGCAGGAGGAGAAGGGGATGACAGAGGATGAGATGGCTGGATGGCATCACCAACTCGATGGATGTGAGTCTGAGTGAACTCCGGGAGTTGATGATGGACAGGGAGGCCTGGTGTGCTGTGATTCATGGAGTTGCAAAGAGTCAGACATGATTGAGTGACTGAACTGAACTGAATTTTCCATTGTGTATATGTACCACAATTTTCTTATCCATTCATCTGCTAATGGACATCTAGGTTGCTTCCACATCCTAGCTATTGTGAACAGTGCTGAGATGAACATTGATTTCCCCTTGATTCTTATACCTCCATTGTTTATAGCACTCCTATAGATTTCCTGGATTGATCTCTCATAAAAATGTATCTCATTTTTATTATCTCTGTTTGGTCAGTGTTCTGATAAAGTTCTGAAATTTTGTTATCCAGGTCAATACTATTTTTCTCTATAGCCTTATATACTTTTAGGCATTTATTTTAAAGTGATTTTCTGTGGCTTGATTGATTCTGGTTTCCACTAGTGTGAATTTTAAATTTTTCTATTTATTCTGGTCTGCTGCTGGTAAGTCGCTTCAGTCGTGTCCGACTCTGTGCCTGTTTGCAAAGAGTCAGACACAACTTAGCCACTGAACAGCAACAGCAAGGTCCCCCATTATGCTGTTTTTCTTCATTTATTCTGTGATTATACATAATTTGTATTTTAGAATAAAGGGATTTATTAGTTCTTTCATGTAGGAAATAGGTTATGATGTCAACTACCAGGTTTTTGTGGGTGAATATAAAGACAGTTATTAATCTGGGAAACCCCTAAGTGACCAGAAAGACCTTTGCTTCTGTATACTGTGGGCCAGACTAACCTGCGGAGAAGGCAACGGCACCCCACCCCAGTACTCTTGCCTGGAAAGTCCTATGGACGGAGGAGCCTGGTGGGCTGCAGTCCATGGGGTCGCTAACAGTCGGACAGACTGAGCGACTTCACTTTCACCTTTCGCTTTCATGCACTGGAGAAGGAAATGGCAACCCACTCCAGTGTTCTTGCCTGGAGAATCCCAGGGACGGGGGAGCCTGGTGGGCTGCCGTCTCTGGGATCGCACAGCGTCGGACAGGACTGAAGTGACTTAGCACCAGCAGCTGAAAGCGAAAGGTGAAAGTGAAGTCGCTCAGTCTGTCCGACTGTTAGCGACCCCATGGACTGCAGCCCACCAGGCTCCTCCGTCCATAGGACTTTCCAGGCAAGAGTACTGGGGTGGGGTGCCGTTGCCTTCCCCGAGCAGCAGCAGCAGGCTAACCTGGGGCTTCTCTAATAGCTCAGTTGGTAAAGAATCCATCTGCAATGCAGGAGACCCTGGTTCAATACCTGGGTTGGGAAGATCCCTGGAGAAGGGAAAGGCTACCCATTCCAGCATCCTGGTCTAGAGAATTCCATAGACTGTATAGTCTATGGGGTCACAAAGAGTTGGATACAACTGAGTGACTTTCACTTTCAGGCTAGACTAGTTTTATCTAGACAGTTCAGTTTCTTAAAAGATGAGCCCTATGTTTTCAGACTTAGATTTAAATACTTGTTGCCCTTAGTTTATGTCTAGGGATATAAGAGAGATAAGGAAATTTTGGCTTCTGATTTCTGCCTGCCTTAAAAGAATGCCTCAACTCACACATTCTATATACTCCTACAATCATTGACTTCTTTGAATTATACTGCTATTACCTTAAAATATCTTAAATTATCTACTCTTATTTTGATAATTCAACAGCCAACTAGTGTCATTGACTAGTGTTTCCTCCTGTTCCAAGTATTGCACATATGATATTTCTAAAAGAAAAATTGGGTAATTCTTCCACTCTGAAAATATTTATTGTGTTTATAATGTGAAAGCATTATTCTAGGCATTTGTTTCTTGCCCTCCAGTGGCTTACATTCTAATGATAATGTTGTGTAATGGTAAGATAATAAACAAGAAAATATTTGATCTTACATGAGCTGACTCAATGTTGTATGTACATCAATTTTTATTATTTATTTTTAGTTGTGCTTGGGTCTTTGTTGCTGTGAACGTTCTCTAGCTGCAGCAAGCAGAGGCCTCTCTCCAGCTGCTATGCAGTGGCTTCTCTTATTTCAGAGCATAGGGTCTAGGCATGCTGGCTTCAGTAGTTGCAGCATAGGGGCTCAGAAGTTGCAGCTCGAGGGCTCTAGAGCACAGGCTCAGTAGTTTCGGCACTCAGGCTTAGTTGCATCTGGAATCTTCCCAGACCAAGGATCAAAGCTGTATCTTCTGTGTTAGCAGGTGACTTCTTCTCCACTGTACCATTGGGGAAGTACAATTATTTTTTATATATACTTATATAGTTCATGAAATTCTAAACAAAATCTTGAAGGTATTTTCCTACCTTAATTTTTAAAATTTATATGTGATTCTACAACTTATACCATTATCAACATAGTGATCAATGAAAAAATAGAAAGGGCATAAACATAATAAATATTCTAGGTTATTATAAGATAAATTAGATCAGTGACACAAAGATAATTTTTTCTCTGTACTACCATTTGTGCCATCCTATAAACTGGATAACCTTGGTACAGTTCTTAAAGACGTCCAGTACTCACATGGGACTCATGCATTTTGTTTTGTAAGCATTCTAAAATTTTGGTGATACCCTTACGACTGAATTTGATTGTCTGGATGTACTTCCTCCCTCCTTGGGTTTCACAGCATTTTCACTTACCTTCCTAACAGACATTTTTTACATTGCATGGCAGCTTATTATAGGCTTCTAGAGGTAGCTAAGTGCTTTACTTACCATTAAATGATTAGCCTATATGGGAAGCCCACTGGTATGAACTGCAGAGAGTCAGCAGTTTTGAACCTGGTAAGTCAGGCTGTGTTTGAGAGCTCTGAGGAGGCTAAATATTTTATTCACAGAGTAATTCAGTGTATCTCTGAGGTTTATTCCAAAAGTATGCCTATCAGGAAAATGCTGAATATATGGTATTAGCAAGAGGAAAGTAATTTTAGCTGCATGTATCTCTGCCAAAGTGACTTGGCCAGCACCTTGTAAGATGCACTTTTAAAAAGGGAACAATGTAACTGTTCACCTAAAGCTGAAGTCTGTGAATTCTTTATCTTGAAGTACCCACTTTTTTCCAAATTATAGGATGAGGAATGTTTCATCATCTCAGAGATTGGATAGACTAGTTATCTAAGACAATTTTGTGTGCTTTGCAATCGGTGTGCCTTCCAGGGAAAATCATATTGATGTTGAAGTTTAAAAAATCTCTGTTTGCACCCACGTGAAAACTTTAGGTTGAACAGTTAAATTGTGTTATCTCTGTTATTAGCGAAACTGCTAAAGAAATTGCCTGTAATTTCTAAGAGTATATTAAATAAGAAAATAATTATTCTGTTCTCAAGTTCATGTTATACATTTGGAGACAAGTATTCAATACCTGTACTTTACAGAGGAGGAAAAAAAGGCATAAAAAACTTTCCTAAAATAAATATTAACTCCTAGGTTTTATTCATGGGGTAGTTAAGTTTTTATCTGTAGGTTTAAACAAAGCTCAATCTTTACTTGGTTATACTTTGGAATCCCTGGGGAGCTTTAAAATGTCCTGCCATCTGGATCCTAGACCAAGAGTTTCTAAATTAATTATTCTGAGATATGTTCTTGCCATTGAATGAGTGCTTAGACAAGGAAGCTAAGTTGCAGATTCTAGATGACCCCTTCAATCTCATGGTATGCTACTACCGTTTGTCATGACGCGCACAGTTCTAAGTTGTCAATAGAGAAGGGAATCCAAGAAAAAAGTTCTTAACTGTTAAAATGGGAAGGAGATGTGTTACTCATGAGCTTTTTCCAAATAGCTTATATAAGCTGTGCTACATAATCTTTGTCTTATATCTATGACTAAATAGGAAGCATGACATCAGTAAGATCTCTGAGGATTCTGTGTACCAAAAAAGGTTGATTGGCAGGATACAAATTAATGTAATATTGGGACATAATTTTCTATGGATCTTTCATTGTCTGCTTTTAAGCAGAGGCACTGTCTTTTCCCCCCCCAGACTATATTTTCCAGGACTTTTTATAGTGAACAGCCTTGAGAGTTAGAATTTTCTATCTCCCTCTGGAGCAAAAAGCAGTCATGCTTACCATTCACTGTAGAAGATATAGGTTCCCCAAGCTCAAGATTTCTTTTCTATAATACAGTATACAGTATAATACAATAAGATATACACAAGCCACTTTGTGCTCACTCATTTCTTTGGGGCCTATCTGCATCATCCTTTGTAGGACTTGGGACAGAAGGAAGTGATCCAGATATGCTGATGTTCATGTTTCTTGCTGTGCCATGAGTAATAAAGTTCCTTGTCTCTGGCCAAGGAGTTTCATATCTTCTTCAAACATCCATGAAAGGTAGCTATCTAGCTTATTCATTTCCTAGTGAGTAAAATCCCAGACCCTTCACAGTTCTTGATAGATAACACTGGTGTAATATTTTTTATTAACTTATTTGAGTCAGGAATTATTTCCAGTCATATTATCCTTAACATATCAAGGTTTTTTAAAATGTTAACCATGTAAAATCAGGGATAACTCTACATCCTGAGCCCTTTTTGAGGCATCTAGAGGCAAAAAGCTTCATTTAACTAAGATATGACTGGGGAACTTGGTGGGAATCATTCAGTTTATTTAGGTGGAGTTCTAAGAATAAAAGTAAGATAAGCTGCTGCTGCTGCTGCTAAGTCGCTTCAGTCATGACCGACTCTGTGTGACCCCCTAGACGGCAGCCCACCAGGCTCCCCTGTCCCTGGGATTCTCTAGGCAAGAACACTGGAGTGGGTTGCCATTGCCTTCTCCAAAGCATGAAAGTGAAAAGTGAAAGTGAAGTTGCTCAGTCGTGTCCAACTCTTAGTGACCCCATGGACTGCAGTCTACCAGGCTCCTCCTCCATGGATTTTCCAGGCGAGAGTACTGGGGTGGGGTGCCATCGCCTTCTCCGAGTAAGAAAAGGATAAGTGTTAGAGACCAGTACCTCAGTGCTATAGTTGTAATCAGTTGAAACTGATTTTTGAGGTAAATAAAAGAAGTAAAATTTTTGAGGTAAATAAAAGAAAAAGGGACATCCAGAAAGGGCTTATTGATTACTACATAGTAAATAGTTGTTGTTTTTCAATTGCTGAGTCATGTCTGACTCTCTGCAACCCCATGGAATGCAGCATGCTAGGCTCTTCTGTCCTTTGATATATCCTGGAGTTTGCTTACATTCATGTCCACTGAGTCAATAATGCTCTCTAACCGTCTCATCCTCTGCTGCCCCCTTCTCCTTTTGCTTTCAATCTTTCCCAGCATCAGGGAAAGTTTTCCATTGAGTCGGCTCTTCGCATCAAGTGGCCAAAGTATTGGAACTTCAGCTTCAGCAATAGTCCTTCTAATGAATATTCAGGGTTGATTTCCTTTAGGATTGACTGGTTTGATTTCCTTGTTATCCAAGGAAACTCTCCACAGTCTTCCCCAGCACCATGATTTGAAAGCATTTTTGTTTCTTCGGCACTCGGCCTTCTTTATGATCCAGCTCTCATATCCATACACAACTATTGGAAAAGCCATAGCTTTAAGTATACACATGTTTGTGGGCAAAGTGATATTTCTGCTTTTGAATATACTGTTTAGGTTTGTCATAGTTTTCCTTCCAAGAAGCAATTGTCTTTACATGTCATGGCTTGTGTCACCATCTGCAGTGATTTGGGAGTCCAAGAAAATACAGTCATTACTTCCACTTTTTCCTCTTCTATTTGCCATGAAGTGGTGGGACCAGTTGCCATGATCTTGGTTTTTTGAATGTTGAGTTTCAAGCCAGCTTTTTCACTCTCCCCTTTCACCTTCATCAAGAGGCTCTTTTGTTCCTCTTCACTTCAGCTATTACTGTGGTATCCTCTGCATATCGGAGGTTGATATGTTGATATTTCTGAGCAAGCTTGACAGTAAATAGTAGTAAAGGGGGATAACTTAAAGTGAACTCCAGCATTAAATGCCTAGTTAGAAAAAATGAGGGCCTCAGGCATTATAAAATGTACAAGTATGGAGAGGGTGATACCAGAGCAGTAGCACAAACTTTACAGTTTCTGTTTTGTAAGTAAATTCATTTGTATCATTATTTAGGTTCCACATGTGTGATATCTTATTATATTTTTCTTTATCTGACTGACTTCACTTAGTATGATAAGTTCTAAGTCCATCCTTGTTACTGTAAATGGCATTATTTCATTTTTTTCATGGCTGAGTAATATCCCATTGAACATAGGTACCAAATCTTCTTAATCCATTCCTCCACTGATGGATATTTAGATTGCTTCCATGTCTTGGCTATTGTAAATACTGTGGCTATGAACGTTGGGGTGCATGTATCTTTTCAATGTATGGTTTTCTCTGGATATGTGTCCAGGAGTGGGATTGCTGGATCATATGGTAGCTCTTTTTTAAGGAACCTCCATACTGTTCTCCATAGTGACTGTACTGTTTACGTTCCCACCAACATTTTAGGATGGTTCTCTAAAAGAGAAGAATTTTTATGTTGACTCACAAATCACAATTAAACTAAAAGTGATACAGGAGGACTAAAAAGTAATGGGTAACACTTTGGGAAATAAAGAAACAATAAGCAGGGATTGTGATATTGATATCAATAGAATGGAAAACAAGCTAAGGGTTGCAAGTGGGAAGTAGAATGACATTGTATAAAGTGAAGGCTAAAAATCACACTGATGATCAAAGTGTATGGAACTCTTTACACCAAATAGACAGCAACAAGTTTATAATACAGGGAAAACTAGATTAGTATAAAACAATAGTAAGTAGATTTTAATGTTTTTGTTTAAACACAGTTTAAGTAGATTAAAATGAGTAAATATATAGATGATTAAACAAGGTAAATGGTAGACATATTTGCATCAAATATCTTATGAGCACATAGAAGTTTTAAAAAAATCAACCATAGTAAACTGTATTACAGAAAGAATATAGGTAACATTTTCATTCAGACTTAAATTGAAGAAAGTAGGGAAAACCGCTAGACCATTCAGGTATGACCTAAATCAAATCCCTTATGATTATACAGTGGAAGTGAGAAATAGATTTCAGGGCCTAGATCTGATAGACAGAGTTCCTGATGAACTATGGAATGAGGTTCGTGACATTGTACAGGAGACAGGGATCAAGACCATCCCCATGGAAAAGAAATGCAAAAAAGCAAAATGGCTGTCTGGAGAAGCCTTACAAATAGCACTGAAAAGAAGAGAGGCGAAAAGCAAAGGAGAAAAGAAAAGATATAAGCATCTGAATGCAGAGTTCCAAAGAATAGCAAGAAGAGATAAGAAAGCCTTCTTCAGCAATCAATGCAAAGAGATAGAGGAAAACAACAGAATGGGAAAGACTAGAGATCTCTTCAAGAGAATTAGAGATACCAAGGGAACATTTCATGCAAAGATGGGCTCGATAAAGGATAGAAATGGTATGGACCTAACAGAAGCAGAAGATATTAAGAAGAGGTGGCAAGAATACACAGAAGAACTGTACAGAAAAGATCTTCACGACCCAGATAATCATGAGGATGTGATCACTAATCTAGAGCCAGACATCTTGGAATGTGAAGTCAAGTGGGCCTTAGAAAGCATCACTAAGAACAAAGCTAGTGGAGGTGATGGAATTCCAGTTGAGCTGTTTCAAATCCTGGAAGATGATGCTGTGAAAGTGCTGCACTCAATATGCCAGCAAATTTGGAAAACTCAGCAGTGGCCACAGGACTGGAAAAGGTCAGTTTTCATTCCAATTCCAAAGAAAGGCAATGCCAAAGAATGCTCAAACTACCGCACAATTGCACTCATCTCACACGCTAGTAAAGTAATGCTCAAAATTCTCCAAGCCAGGCTTCAGCAATATGTGAACCGTGAACTCCCTGATGTTCAAGCTGGTTTTAGAACAGGCAGAGGAACCAGAGATCAAATTGCCAACATCCGCTGGATCATGGAAAAAGCAAGAGAGTTCCAGAAAAACATCTATTTCTGCTTTATTGACTATGCCAAAGCCTTTGACTGTGTGGATCACAATAAACTGTGGAAAATTCTGAAAGAGATGGGAATACCAGACCACCTAACCTGCCTCTTGAGAAATCTGTATGCAGGTCAGGAAGCAACAGTTAGAACTGGACATGGAACAACAGACTGGTTCCAAATAGGAAAAGGAGTACGTCAAGGCTGTATATTGTCTCCCTGCTTATTTAACTTATATGCAGAGTACATCATGAGAAACGCTGGACTGGAAGAAACACAAGCTGGAATCAAGATTGCCGGGAGAAATATCAATAACCTCAGATATGCTGATGACACCACCCTTATGGCAGAAAGTGAGGAGGAGCTAAAAAGCCTCTTGATGAAAGTGAAGGAGGAGAGCGAAAAAGTTGGCTTAAAGCTCAACATTCAGAAAACGAAGATCATGGCATCCGGTCCCATCACTTCATGGGAAATAGATGGGGAAACAGTGGAAACAGTGTCAGACTTTATTTTTTTGGGCTCCAAAATCACTGCAGATGGTGACTGCAGCCATGAAATTAAAAGACGCTTACTCCTTGGAAGAAAAGTTATGACCAACCTGGATAGTATATTCAAAAGCAGAGACATTACTTTGCCGACTAAGGTCCGCCTAGTCAAGGCTATGGTTTTTCCTGTGGTCATGTATGGATGTGAAAGTTGGACTGTGAAGAAAGCTGAGCGCCGAAGAATCGATGCTTTTGAACTGTGGTGTTGGAGAAGACTCTTGAGAGTCCCTTGGACTGCAAGGAGATCCAACCAGTCCATTCTGAAGGAGATCAACCCTGGGATTTCTTTGGAAGGAATGATGCTAAAGCTGAAACTCCAGTACTTTGGCCACCTCATGCGAAGAGTTGACTCATTGGAAAAGACTCTGATGCTGGGAGGGATTGGGGGCAGGAGGAGAAGGGGACGACCGAGGATGAGATGGCTGGATGGCATCACGGACTCGATGGACGTGAGTCTGAGTGAACTCCGGGAGATGGTGATGGACAGGGAGGCCTGGCGTGCTGCGATTCATGGGGTCGCAAAGAGTCGGACACGACTGAGTGACTGAACTGAACTGAACTGAACCAAGATATGGAAACAAACTAAATGTCCATCAATGGACAAACGAATGATGTGTATATATACACACAATGAAATACTATCATCCATAAAAGAAGGAAATCTTGCCATCTGTGATAATGTAGACGAACCTTGAGATAAATGCTAAATGAAATAAGGCAAAAGGACAAAGCACAAACTGCGTAATCTCATTTATATGTGGAATCTAAAAAACTCAAACTCATAGAAATACAGAGCAGAATGGTGGGCTGCCAGGGGCTGAAGAAGGGCAGCGAATGGGGAGATACTGGTCAGAGGGTACAAACGTCCAGTTAGAAGATGAATAATCCAGGAGATCTACTGTACAGTCTGGCGACTATTGCTAACAACACTGTACTGTACACCTGGAAGTTGCTAAGAGAGATCTTAAATGTTTTCACTATCACGACCACAACAAAAAAAAATGGTAATTATATCAGGAGATAGATGTATTAACTTTTTTTGTGGTTATCACTTTGCAATATATACATATATCAAATTATCCTATTGTACACCTTTGGCCACAGGACTAGAAAAGATCAGTTTTCATTCCAATTCCAAAGAAAGGCAATGCCAAAGAATGCTCATTTTTCCAGGGGATCTTCCCAACCCTGGGATCAAACCCAGGTCTCCCGCATTGCAGGTGGATTCTTTATAGCTGAGCCACGAGGGAAGCCCAAGAATACTGGAGTGGGTAGCCTATCCCTTCTCCAGTGGATTTTCACACCCCAGGAGAACCACAATCTCCTGCATTGCAGATGGTTTCTTTACCAACTGAGCTATCAAGAATGCCCCTTATGTAAGGTATATTGCCAACTAAAACAGCTTGAAAACAAACCAAAAAAAGTAAAGAACAGAATAAATATAAAAATACAATGAGGTAAGAAACAGAAACACTAGAACAATAAAATACTGACTTTTTAAGATAAAGTCTATAATATAGACAAAACCTGAACTAATCTAATAAAAATTGAGGGAGGGTAAGTAGGTAATCCAAATATGCAAAAACAAAGTATGAGAGGAAACATCTCTGAAAAAGAGGAAATTTCAAACACCTCTTTCAAAATATATTTGAGATTTTATATAAATAGTACCATTTATTAGGAAAATATTATCTCCAAAATTCAATTGAGATTGCAGGTTTAAACAAACCAAATTTCTATGGAATAAAGAAAATAATAAGCTATCATATTTAGGACTGGACATGGAACTCACCTTGTTCAAAATTGGGAAAGGAGTATATCAAGGCTGTATATTAACATCCTGCTTATTTAACTTATATAGAGAGTACATCTTGTGAAATGCCAGGTTGGATGAAGCTAAAGCTGAAATCAAGATTGTTGGGAGAAATGTCAATAAACTCATATGCAAATGATACCACCCTAAATGGCAGAAAACAAAGAGGAGCTAAAGAGCCTCTTGAAGGTGAAAGAGGAGAGTGAAAAAGCTGGCTTAAAACTCAGTATTCAAAAAACCTAAAATTGTGGCATCTGGTGCCATCACTTCATGACAAATAGATGGAGAAAAAGTGGAAACAGTGTCAGACTTTATTTTTTTGGGCTCCAAAATCACTGCAGACAGTGACTGCAGCCATGAAATTAAAAGATGCTTACTCCTGAGAAGAAAAGCTATGACAAACCTAGACAGCATATTAAAAAGCAGAAACAACACTTTGCCAACAGAGGTCTGTGTAGCAAAAGCTATGGTTTTTCCAGTAGTCATGTACAGATATAAGAGCTGGCCCATAATGAAGGCTGAGCGCCAAAGAATTGATGCTTTAGAACTGTGGTTCTGGATAAAACTCTTGAGAGTGCCTTGGACTGCAAGGAGATCAAACCAGCCAATCGTAGAGGAAATCAACCCTGAATATTCATTGGAAGGACTGATGCTGAAGCTCCAATATTTTGGCTTCCTGATGCAAAAAGCCAACTCATTCGAAAATAATTTGATGCTGAGAAAGACCAGGGCAGGAAGAGAAAGGGATGACTGAAGATGAGATGGTTGGATGGCATCATTGACTCAATGGACATGAGCTTGAGCAAACTCTGGGAGATAGTGAAGGACAGGGAAGCCTGGGGTGGTGCAGTCCAAAGAGTGTTAAAAAACGGCTGAGCAACTGAACAACAACACATCTAACCCAGAAAAGTTTTATACTAAAATGTTTTCATGGGAGAATTCAAGAAACCATAAAAAAAAATAGATGCAATTCTATTACAGTATTTCAGTAAATATAAAAAAGAAAACTTCCACGTTATATTTGAGACAAGTATAATACTGTTCCTGAAAACTGAGCAACTAGACAGTCTAATGATACATCTTGATTTTTTAAAAATACTATTCACTACTAAAAGAAATTTGGACTCCTTGGAAAAATAAAGGATTTACTATCTGGGCAAAAGAAGCTACAAGTTGTAATGATATAGAATCCAACTTAAAGCAGCTTATGAAATGAAGTGAAATTTTCTCAGTTGTGTCTGACTCTTTGTGATGCTATGGACTGTCCATGGAATTCTCCAGGCCAGAACAGTGAAGTGGGTAGCCTTTCCCTTCTCCAGGGGATCTTCCCAACCCAGGAATAGAACCCAGGTCTCGCACATTACAAGCAGATTCTTTACCAGCTGAGCCACAAGGGAAGCCCAAATTTGGCAATATTGAGCAGCTTCAAGAAGAATAATAATGATTATGGGTTATAACATATTGAGTACATAAAAAAGAAACTTGGGTCCATAGAGTTAGTGAAGACAAAATATAACAAGATATATAATATGAGAAAAGAGAGAAGTTGGAAAACTTTTCTTACAGGAGAATGTCAACTAATATAAAAATAGGGATGACAAAATTAGGTCACTATTGTTTGTAACTCCCAATTTGTTTCAAATATAGGTAATCAATTCACTCTCCCCACAAATTACTCCTTGATCACAAAGGGTAAATTTGTCTTTATGGTAGAAACCATAAGTAATCAAGCTCTCCATTGCCAGCTTGATAGGGGTCTTCTGATCTGTTAAGTGGTCACCATAAGATGTTCTGCCCGGAAAACATTTAACCTGAATCTCAATACAAGATGAATCAATAATGTGAACTCCTCTGCAGGATAATTGGCCTGAATTCTTAAAAAGATTCAGTGGTATCAAGAATAAAGAGAGGAAGTGTAATTGCTCTAGATTCAAGAAGTCAAAGGTGATTCAATAACCCAATCCAAAGTGTAAATGTTGATTGGGTCCCAGATTGGAAAAGATAAAGTATATTTTGAAACAATGGGAAATTTTTCGTATAGTTTTTTCTTAGATGTTATTATATTCATGTTGATTTTCTTAGGTTATTATGATTACACAGGAGAATGTCATTATTCTTGAATTTATGCTAAAGTGTTTTGAGAGAACAATGTCATGATGCCTAAAACCTACTTTAAAATAGTTTGGAAAAATGGAGGAATCTTACTTTCTCTCTCTCTGTTCATATAAATCTGTGTCTGTAGGTTTATATGTATATGTGGGTGTGTATATCTGTGTGTAGGGGTGTGTGTGTGTGTAGATAGGGAGGAGAGGGGAGTGAGACAGAAATTGTGGTGTGATGTTAACAGTTGGTCAAAAGTATAATATGTAGGAATTCATCATGCTGTCTTTGAACTTGTAAGTTTGAAATCTTTCAAAATAAAGTAGCAAATTTAAATAACAAAAAAGAGATTCTCTAACCAACTTCCACATCTTATTTTCTATTTTATTGAAGTTTGCACTGAAAGACCATAACCCTTGCCTTTGATCATTTAGAATCTTATGCTCATGGAAACCTTTGCCCTGTTAATAGCTCTTATAATATTAGCTTGTAGTGAATTTTTCCTTTTATCCTTGAAAGAAATGAGGTAATTGCCAGATGGGAGCCCATTGAAATGGTTCCTCACTGCAGTATTTAACATACTCTGTAAAGTGATAACAGATCAGTAAAGTATGGTTTGTCATTCTCTGCATTTCTTCCCATCTGGATGTTACTGGGAACACTGGAGAATTCCTGTAATTACTTATGGTAGTTAGGGTTAGGGTTAGATCAGAGTAGTACTCTGATAGGGTAGTATCAGAGTCTAGAGTTGACATGTCTGCTATGTCTTCATTTTATCTCCTAATATACATTGAGTAGTTTTTCAAATACTCTTAAGTCAGAGCCTGGGATATTTTAATTTGTAATGTCATATTCCTGTGAAATCAGAATATTCTCAATACCCCAAAGTAGTATTAAATTTTCAAATGGAGAATTTATTATGGATAACACTTTTTTAAATTTCCTCAATTGTATAAAGTTACATTTAGGTAAATTTAAGGAAATTTAATTTCTTAAAATGATAAAAATAGGCAAGATTTTGAGTATTATATAAAAGCACATGTATACAAATTATTAGATGATAAGGTCAGTGTGTTTTTAAAAAAATTCATAACAGATAATGTAATGATAGCTGATCTCAGCTAGTCCTGAGACTTTAGAGTCACTTAAATAGAAAAGAATAAAATCCTCAATATTTTGCTTCTTGAGATCTGAAATGATTTACTTTTATTGGCATTTTTCCTGATTTATATACTTAATACTTCTTAATGTCATCCTCTGTTCTCCGAGAGGCAGAAATGTAGCTTTTGAAAACAATTTGGAAAATGGTAACCATTGATTCAGTGGTCACAATGCCTGTTTCATTTCTCTGGGGACTTGCCTCCAGCCCCGAGTATGGGAACATACTTGGCCTTTCAGAGAAACCTCTAAGGAGCTCGCTCCTAGGGAGGAGACAGATGAGCTTGTTCTCTGAGAGTTGTGTGATGAATCTAATGACTCATGATAGAAATGTCTGGAATTTATGTCACACTTTTTATGACAGACATTAAATGATTTGATATGCCTGTGAAACATTAGTCGCCTTATCAAAAAATACACTTGAGATCATGCAGTTGTAATAAGACAGACTTAAGCAAAAATGCTTTAAGTTAATCATTCAGTCTCTTTCTCTTGAAGTTTGGAAGCCACCATGCAAAGTTAGACTTTAGCAGAAGAGGTGTACAACCTACTGCTGAGCAAGCTTTTTATGATCAAATCTTCCTGCATGTCCATTGCATGTTTAACAAAAGTAGTGCAAATTTAGTAACGAACTATCCTGCTAATTAAAGAAATATCATGTGCTTGATGGATCCACTATACATCACAACCAGATAGAGGAAAGGATAGAGAAAGTGTACTAAATTAAAAGCCAGAACTCTCTTTTCCAATGTAGCATCCTTGGAAGTGTGAAGATGATGTAACTTTGGGCCACTTTGTGAGTGCAAAATTCATAATTTGTTTGCTACCGAGCACAGTAGCAAAATGTTTTCCTTGCACATGGCTGGTCCCCTGTGGCACATTCATATTGCGTTTCAGATCATCTTGTCCTTTAACATGGCATTCATATCAAATTGTGGTTTTAGAAAAAGGCTTTAAAAATAGAGTTGTTATGTTGTCATCCTCTTACATTAAACTAATAAAAATAATTATGTTGCATGGCATTCTGTTCTAGCCGGTGAAAATAGGATATAATCAGAATCACGAAGATTTAATTTCTTAAAAGGCTGAGTTTCATCAGTCAGTGAAATTTTATGGTTTCCAGTGTACCAGGCACTATTCCAAACGGGAATAGAAGAATTTTTCTGTGATATTAAATGTAGCTTTTACTATACTGAAGTATGTATTTATTTTATTTATTTCCTCTCATATACTTTATTATTTTTTATTGAGCATAATTACATTGTTTTGGTTTCTGCTGCACAGTGAGGCTATACATATACATATATCTCCACCCTCTTGAGCCTCCTTCTCACCCCACCCCGCCATCCCACCCCTCTAGGTGATCACAGAGCACTGACTGATGAGCTTCCTATGCCTTATAGCGGGTTCCCACTAGCTATCTATTTTACACATGGTAGTGCATATATGTCAATACCAATCTTCCAGTTCATCCCACCCTGAACTGTATTTTTAAAGTGTGTGTGTTTTCATTATGAATTAAAAAGCCACATTTTTTGACAAGTTAGGATCAAAATAATCACTGCTGTTAGTGTGTGTGTATGCATATATATATATATAACACATCACTAAAAACTTTGAGCTTATAGAGTTGCTTTGTTGACTTCAGTTTAATTTAAAATCTGGCACCTTGAACTCTATACTTTCAGGATCTATTTGGTTTGTGTGCTAGACTACTGGCTTTAAATTTGATGTCTTTGTCTAACACAAATACTAATAATTTAAATAATAGTGTGGGTTCTCTAGGAATGATTAGTTTTTGTTTTGTAAGGTATGTTTGATTTTCTGGATTCATTGATGCCATCCTGTCATGAAGGACATCATAGAATAAAATGTACAACTTCTTAATCTTTGGAGAAATATAATGATTACAGTCTTATTAGAGAGGTGCCACACAGCAACTATTGAGCAATTTAATTTTTGCTAAATTAATTTTCACATGCCATTGTATAGTTGGAAATGGCATTCTTTTTAAAAATAGGATCAAACTTGTATATTTTATCTACTCCGATGAAAATTTCTCAATATATAAATTGGGAAAGTTGATAATGTAAAAAATCTTAGTGAAATAATTGAATATTTTTAAACTATAGCATTAGAATGTTTAAATTTTTTTCTCACATTTAGAAGATTATTTGAATTTTAGCTATATTTTACATATTCCAAATTTGCTGAAGTAAGCTGAAGACCTGATATTACCACCAGTCTGTTGCCTGACTGGCACTGATTTCTAGGGGGTGTTCATGAATAAATATTTAAGTCTTTTTGTCAGTCTCAATAGAATCTAGATTGGGATGTGAACATGATTTAGGAATGTCCTCCATCTTTCTAGTTAGCCAATTTGGAAATGAAAGAACTTTTATAAATTTATAAAACTAGCAAGAGAAATATTTTGAAGTTTAATAAAGCTTTTTGAAGTAAACATCCCTGAAGATGAAGCAGAATATCTCAAAGCATTTAGCTTCACAGCTAAAAGCAACATTATTTACAAAATTATAGGATCTGAGCTGTTTTGCCAGCACCATGATCTATTTGGCTATCTAGAGAAAGGTTAACAGCTTTTTAATGGTCCTGCTAGCTGGGCAAATCATACACATTAAAGCTAAATGAGGGAAAAAAAACACTTTTTTTCCATCAGTCATGTCTTTAAGAAACTTCTTTCACCGATATTTTGTATATTTAAATTTCAAATGTTAGCTGGGAATTGGAAAATAGTTTTGCTCTCAAGAAAATTGCCTAAAATTTTTGCCTTCAGTGGAGGCAACTAAGTAATGGAAAAATAAGAATGGGAGAGTTTTTTTTTCCCCCCACTACTCGTCTTGAGCTTTCTATGAGAAAGTTCTTTAAATTTGTGTGTGTGTGTGTGTGTGTGTGTGTAATGTCTGTGTACTAGTAAGGAATGGGTAAATAATTTTGCTGTGGTGACTCATCCACCGAAAGTGTATTAAGCTAGGTAGTTCTGTTAAAAAGAGAGAAGATGTTTTCATGGCCAAAAATATGACTAAAGAATTGATCACAGTTTTGTGCTTCTAGAATTCCATTTACTTCTTTTTAATATTTGCACTACTACTGAAATCAATATCCAATAAGATTTTAGATTTTAAGAAAAATGATTCTCCTTAAGGCAGAGAAAGAATAGTTTCCTGATGAACAAAATTCTGAATCAAAAAGAGAAAATGGTCTTCTTGAAGGACAGGCGTAGAAATGTGTTCCCCTGTAGCTTCCTGTTCAAAGGAGTAGAGGGTGCTCCCAATTTAGAGTTTATCCCCCCTTCTCATGCTAGTGGTTCCTGAGGCCTCTGGGATCCATCATTGCTCTGCATGGACTTTATTCTCCTTACCAGCCTTCTTAGGAAAAATGACTTCCTCCGAAGTTTTCGTGAGGCCCACAAAAGTACCCAACAAACTTAAAACATAGCCATCTAATTAGTTTCTCTAATTACTTACATCTACATGGATGTGAGAGCTGGACTATAAAGAAAGCTGAGCGCCGAAGAATTGATGGTTTTGAACTATGGTGTTGGAGAAAACTCTTGAGAGTCCTTTGGACTGCAAGGAAATCAAACCAGTCAACCCTAAAGGAAATCAGTCCGGAATATTCATTGGAAGGACTGACGCTGAAACTGAGGCTCCAATATTTTGGTTACCTGATGTGAAGAACTGACTCCTTGGAAGAGTTCCTAATGCTGGGAAAGATGGAAGACAGGAAGAGAAGGGGACGACGGAGGATTAGATGGTTGGATGGCGTCACCAACTTGACGGACATGAGTTTGAGCAAGTTCCAGGAGTTGGTAATGGACAGGGAGGCCTAGCATGCTGCAATCCATGGGGTTGAAAAGAGTTGGACATGACTGAGTGACTGAACTGACATGCACCTCTAGTAAGTTACATCTGCATGCATGCATGTTCAGTCGTGTCTGACTCTTGCAGCCCCATGGACTTTAGTCCCCAGGCTCCTCTGCCCATGGGGTTTTCCCAGCAATACTGGAGTGGGTTGCCATTCCCCCTACGTGGGCTCTTCTCCTGCGTCCCAGGTAGATTCTTTATCACCGAGCCACTGGGGAAGTTACATCTAATGTTACTCTAATCTAGCCTTCCTAGGTCCTAAGTGACAGTATGTTGTGGAGGTTAAAGCTTATTTTTAATTATTTAATTTTATTAGTTTATATTTTGATGTGTGAAGTTCAAGAACTTTTAGTATACTTGTGTAACTGTGGTCACAATCTAGTTCTAGAATATTTTCATCACCCCAAACAGGAACCCCATACCCTTGAATAGGTGCTCCCCATTCCTCCCTTGCCCCAGTCTTTAGTAACCACTAATTTTCTTTTTCTTTTTCCCTATTCTGGGATTTCATTAAATAATATACTATGGACTCTGTGTCTGGCTCTTTTTACTTCACATATTGCTTTCAAGGTTCCCCTACTTTTTAGTGTGTGCCAGTACTTCATTGCTTGTTATGGCCAAATGATATTCCATTCTATAGATATGTTGCATTTTGCATTCATCAACTGATGGACAAAATCTGCCTGCCAGTGCAAGAGATGCAAGAGATAACGATTTGGGCCTTGGGTCGGGAAAATCCTCTGGAGAAGGGAATGGCAACCTATTCCAGTATTCTTGCCTGGAGAATTTATTGGACAGAGGAGACTCTCAGGCTATGGTCCATGGGGTCACAACGAGTTGGACGGGACTGAGTGACTAACTTTCATTTTTATTTTCACACATTGATTACTGTAACTTGTAACTTTATAGTAAATTTTGAAACTGGGAAGTGTGAGTCCTCCAAATTTGTTCTTTTTAAAAAAAAAACAAAAAACCTTATTTTTCTTATGCTGGGTGTCCTCCTCAAACTCCATATGAATTTTAGGAAAAGCTTTTGATTTCTGCAAAAAAGGCAGGTAAATTTTGATAGAGTATTTAAACTGAATCTGTAGCTCAATATGGGGAATACTGCCATCTTAACAAGATTAAGTCTTCCAATCCATCAATACTAAATAGATGTCTTTACATTACTTTGAATTTTTCCAATGATATTTTGAAATTTTTATTGTAGAAGTTTTGTACTTCCTTAAATTTATTCTGAAATATTTTAGTCTCTTGTAAAAGTTGTTTCTTGACCTTAGATTGTTCATTACTAGGATATCAAAATAAGAGTGATTTTCATGTGTTGAGCTTGTATCCTTCAACCTTGCTGAACTTGTTTATTCTAAGAAGTTTTTGTGGAAGTCTAAGGCTTTGAATGTTATAATAGTACCACCCTTTTTCTTACTCCCGCATCTGTGTGTGTTTGTGTAAACTCAATCTACTTGATTCAGTTTTAGCTTTTTACATGTAAGTGTTAGGTTGAAAAACTTATTATACTCCATATTGTCCTCTTCTGACTTACAATCTCATTTCCACAGACGAGAGGAACAACTATCTATGGCATGCCCTTTCTCAAGGGCACTGCTGGCAGTATTGTAGGGCCCTGGTAGTGGGTAGGTAGTTGCAGCTTCGGTTATACAGCATGCTGCCTGATGGTGGTTTCCAGATAAGATGTCTTAATAGAGTTGTTAAGTCAATCACGACTAGGATGATCATATAATTTATCATCACCCTGGGACACTTTTGTGACTTAGTGGTGGGGCAGGGATGAAACATGTGCTATTAATTACTATGCAGTGAAACAGCATAAAATTTGAATATTCTGAACAAAAAAGGAGGTGTGATCATCTTGTCATAGCAGATTGTCAACAGATGGGTTTTAAAGTGTAAATTAGACAAAATGAAAAGGGTAAGCCAGGAACAGAAGATTTGGTGCCAGAAGACGCCTATGGGTTCAGTGGTAGGAAATAAGGATTAGAGAGGCCAGATCAGGAAGCAGGCTCTACACTGATAAGAGCATGGACCTTGAAGCCATTGCCTAGGTTAAAATCCTTCCTCTGCTACCTCCTAGCTGTGTGAATTTGAGTAAGTTGCTTAATCTCTTAGTGTTTTGTGCATGTGTGTGTGTGCTAAGTCGCTTTAGCTGTGTCTGATTCTTTGCAACGCTATGGACTGTAGCCTGCCAGGCTCTTCCATCCATGGGCTTCTCCAGGCAAAAATACTGAAGTGGATTGCCATGCCCTTCTTCAGGGGGTCTTCCTGACCCAAGGATCAAACCCGCGTCTCTTATAAGTCTCCTGCTTTTCACAGGCGAGTTCGTTACCACTAGCGCCACCTGGGAAGCCCACTCAAATACACAGTGGGTTTAACAGTAACCTTCCTTCATAGAGTTGTTATGAGGATCATATAAATAAATATAAATATATGTGCTCGTCATATAGTGTGTGCTTTGATAATGTTATACGTAAATATTAGCTAAATACTATAGTGATCAGTTTTGTTTCTTGGGTAGGGATATGGGCTGAGCCATAGTCCAGGAGCCCACTGGTTACTGGGACTTTGACAAATCCACTTTGTCAACTGTATTACCATTGAGATGGACCTGTAGTGGCTTTGCTATAAACCTGCCTCTTTTTAGTCCTCATGTGCATGGATCCTCTGCATTCTTTTATTTTTAAAAATATTTTAGAAGCTGCTTCACATTTCCCTTTCAAAACACAGCTTTGAGAGAGAGGATCTGAAAATGCTTGAAAGAGATATGAGTTTAGTAGGATTCAGCATGGATTTTGTAGTGTGAACTTACTAACTACCTGCAAACCAGTACCAGGGAGTGACACTTTATTTGATATTCTGAGGTCTAATTTCTAACTATTAAACTCTGAGAAACACTAGATAATTTTTCTCCTTTTCCAATAGTGTATAAATGAAACAAATTCTTTTCCAGGTAGGATAACTCTTAGGTAATATTCTGGAAAATTCAAATATAGTATTTTCTTTTTTATTTGAATACTTTCTTCTCTTTCTTATATAAGGAATACTAAAGGTTTTAGGTAATTATTTGTCTACTTCTAGCTTTTCTTTTGAAGGTATAGAAAATTAAATACTTACATCTAGAACCTATAAATTTAATCAAATTTTCTTCAGAATATTAAGGTCAAAAAATAAAATTCCAAACAAAAAAAGGATATTAGGGGTGCTAGCCACAGGAAGAACTTCATTTAAAATGTATCTTTAGTTTACACTCAAATAAATTCACTTTTCATTTTATTTAAGGTAATGGTCAGAAGTTTGAGTTATTTATTATTAAATTTTTTAGACATGATGTACTATAAACCTGTTTGTAGTTGTTGGGAGTTAGAGTAGATAAGGATTCAAAATTTAATATGGAATATTCATCATATTCCAGTTGGTGGTATATCTTACTTTGGGGGCTTGTGTATTGATCTAGAAAACAGACTAGTTACTATGCCTCTATTCAGTTCAGTTCAGTCGCTCAGTCGTGTCCAACTCTTTGCGACCCCATGAATCGTAGCATGCCAGGCCTCTCTGTCATCACCAACTCCCAGAGTCTACTCAAACTCATGTCCATCAAGTTGGTGATGCCATCCAGCCATCTCATCCTCTTTTTTCCCTTCTCCTCCTGCTCCCAATCCCTTCCAGTATCAGAGTCTTTTCCAATGAATCAACTCTTCACATGAGGTAGTCAAAGTACTGGAGTTTCAGCTTCAGCATCAGTCCTTCCAATGTACACCCAGGACTGATCTCCTTTAGGATGGACTGGTTGGGTTTCCTTGCAGTCCAAGGGACTCTCAAAAGTCTTCTCCAACACCAGAGTTCAAAAGCATCAGTTCTTCAGTGCTCAGCTTTCTTCACAGTCCAACTCTCACATCCATACATGACCACTGGAAAAACCATAGCCTTGACTAGATGGACCTTTGTTGGCAAAGTAATGTCTCTGCTTTTGAATATGCTATCTAGGTTGGTCATAACTTTCCTTCCAAGGAGTAAGTGTCTTTTAATTTCATGGCTACAGTCAACATCTGCAGTGATTTTGGAGCCCCCCAAAATAAATTCTGACACTGTTTCCACTGTTTCCCCATCTATTTGCCATGGAGTGATGGGACCAGATGCCATGATTTTAGTTTCCTGAATGTTGAGCTTTAAGCCAACTTTACACTCTCCTCTTTCACTTTCATCAAGAGGCTCTTTAGTTCCTCTTCACCTTCTGCCATAAGGGTGGTGTCATATGTATATCTGAGGTTATTGATATTTCTCCTGACAATGTTGATTCCAGCTTGTGCTTCCTCCGACCCAATGTTTCTCATGATGCATATAAGTTAAATAAGCAGGGTGACAATATATGCCTCTATAATAGAAGGTAATTTTATTTATTGGTAAGATTTTTGCATTTAGTTTTTTGCTTTTAGATGGCTACTAGTATGTATTACTTTATTTTAAAAAGAGCACTCAACTTTATTGAGTTTGAAACTTGGTAGGTGGTTGTTCCATTTAATATGAGCTTTCCTATCAAGAAATGATCAGGACTCCTTTGAGCCTTGCTCCTACACTCAATATAAGATTTGTTTTTATAAAATAGGAACTAGTTTAAAGGAGTATTGCCACTTCCACCTTAGAGCATAGGGCCTTCATCCTTTGAAAGGCCCTGAGTGTGATTTTATTGATTGTGAACATTTGCAGCTGAATCACCATCCTTGGTCATGAGGAGAAGGAAGAATTGAACATTCTCCTTTGTGTGGTTTGATAAGAGTTTCTCTCTTACGTATGCTGAACTCTGGGATGAGGGATCTCAAATAAGACAGTTTTGGCATCTTCTGAGAGGGAAGGGACAAGTATTCCAACTTTGTTTTCCCAGGACTTGTGGCCAGGAAGATGAGTCAGGCCAAATCCAGTGCCTCAGATAGGCCCAAGAATTAGAGGTGCAATGAGTTCCCAGAAATAAAATCTCTCTGAGGAAAGAATATTTATGCATGCAGCTTAGAATCAGCCTAAGAGTTCATTGGGAGGCCTGATTTCAGTCACTGCTTGTGTATACGATTCACAATTTATCTTTAAAATATTTAAATTATAGCAATTAAAATTTTAAATTAATTCTAAATGAACACTGAGCTAGGTTTACCATGTTGAAAATAATGAACAGAGTGGTCAAGCATAGGTAATGTACTAAATTTTTAAAGGTGTTTGCCTGTTTATTAATTGGTTTGCCATAGATTATCTGGATATGAATCTGTCATTGTTCTCACAATGAATGTTCTGTTCACTGATTCTCTGTGTAGGGAAAAAGCTTGGTTAAATGAAATTTGACCTGACTTAAAAATAGTGTGAAGAAAGTTCCTTGTGCCTATGTTTCTTTGGATGGTATCATTTTGACTCATCATGCCTTGCTTGTTGAAAAGTGCTTTTTATTTTTTTTCAATTCTTATTTCATTTATATAAATTAATAAAGATAAAGAATTTATGGAAACTATGAAAAGGAAAGCTCTGCTCTTATTATAGCCAGTTGTATTAGATCAGGTGAGCAGAATTCAAGTAGCAAAGATTCCTTGACCAAACTTCAGTCAGGCATCTCTGAACTCTTCCCAACTAGACTGTGTCTTTTGGGCTTATGTTTTCATCTTTGCATTGCCCAGTTTTACCAAGAGTTCTGCTAAGTCACTTTAGCATGACACCCCTACCCTTGATAACTGATACCTAATCCCTCATCTCCTAACCCTGTTATCTGATCACTTTGCCCTGCCTGCAGCAAGAAACCTGTTTAGCTGGATAGAATTCCTCCCCACCCCAGAAGTTTTCTTTTAGGAAATTTCTACCCACTGACCCTTGCCCTGCTCCTTGTCTATAATCCCCACTTGTCTATGCTGTATTTGGAATAAAGCCCAGTTCTATACAGAAGTCTTTTTCCCTTACTGCACCAGTTCCTGAATAAAACATTTTATTTATTTATTTATATTTTTTTTACAACTTCCACTACCGTCCAACTACTCTGATTTTCTTTGATGTAGATAAGGCTGGGAATAACTCAGTGCATATTTGTCAAACACTGTTCATTATGTCCTTAATCCATGGAATTAAGTATTATTAGTAAACCAGTCCCAATCCTGCTGTTGTCACGTTCTACTTACCAGGCTGTATTTGCTTTTGATGATGATCATGACCATGTGTTGGGTATAAGAGAAGGAAGGGACATGAAAATGAGAAAGAAGGTCATCTTCTTATTATAATAAACCCCAGTTGGAAACTGGTAAATAAACCAGTTGTTATTGCATAAATCAGCAGATGTCAATGCAGAATATTTAGGATGCGTTCTCTGTCCACCTGCTTCTGTCCCCTGGGCTTGACTCACAGCAAGGGCCTGGCTCACTCCAGAGCTGTCTTGGCCTTAAGGGAGAACAGAAAAGCTGAGAGAGGTCAGTAAGGGTCAAGAACTTTTCCAGCTCAAAGCTCTGGGTGAAGAGATGGTTAAGAGCCCTTCTGTTTTCATGGCCGAATACAGATCAGGGTCCACACTGAAAGAACAATGGGAATTCTTAACTCAAAATAGTGATTGGCAAGTCAGGAGAGTTCAGAATCTGACTGCAGGATTTTGGGTTGTCACTGTAAGCCCTTCCTGCTTGGAGATACTCTGGTAGAGTCAGAGGAACGAAGGTTTGGAGGCAAAGAGACCTGTAAGTAGATAAAGTCACTCAGTCGTGTCCGACTCTTTGTGACCCCATAGACTGCAGCCCACCAGGCTCCTCAGTCCATGGGATTCTCCAAGCAAGAATACTGGAGTGGGTTGCCATTTCCTTCTCCAGGGGATCTTCCCAACCCAGGGATCGAACCCAGGTCTCCCGCATTGGAGGCAGACACTTTAACCTCTGAGCCACCAGGGGAGACCTGTAGCCCCCTCCATACCAGCTCTGCTGCCCATTAAATACCAGGCTAGGCACACATCCTGTGTGCCTCTGTGCCTCAGTTTTCTCATTTGCAGACAGGCTACTGGGTGAAAGGTGCCCAGGATGGTGCCCTTTATTACTCATTCAGCAGATGTAGTTGAACACCTGTATGTGCAACACATAAATAAAGCTAGGCACTGGGATAGGGCAGCAGAACTTACAGCCTGGCTGGAAACCAAGTGAAAAAGCAAGTCATGTAATTCTGAATTGTTTAAATGGCTGGGGAAAAAAAAAAAAAAACAGTAACATAGGACATGGATATAGGCAGTGACCATGATGTCTTAGATGGCATCATCAGTCTGATAAACCTTTCAATTGAAACCTAACAGCTTTTCACCCCTAACCTCTGCTCCTCAGCCTTTTAGGGAAAGAGAGACCTTGACCAGGTGTGTTATGAGGTGAGGTTGTCGGGTCAGATGAGGTGTGGCCTTGCTTTGCTTGCTTGCTTATTTAGTCATATCCTATTCTTTGCAAAACCAGGGAATGTAGCCCGCCAGAATCCTCTGTCCATGGAACTTTCCAGGCAAGAATACTGGAGTGGGTTGCCATTTCCTACTTCAGAGAATCTCCTCGACCCAAGGATCAAACCCGCGTCTCCTGCATTGGCAGGAGGATTTTTTTTTTTTTTTTTTAAACCACTGAGCCTCCTGGGAAGCCCAGGTGTGACCTTACTGGTTATGAAAAAGAATTTGGATTCATATGTAAAATGGGAGAAGAATGGATTGGCATATGGTTAACATCAAACCTGTAATGGTGGTGGTGGTGATTATTGTAAGCAAATAGGAAAGATTCCTATTTCACCTGTGGGATCAAGATAGGAAGGGATAGGTTACCCGTGACCTAGACAAAGGGAGGAATGATCCAGGCATAGAGATGGGAAAAGAGGTTTCAGTGTAGGAAATCTAAACAGTATTACTACTACTGCTACTATTATTCCAATCTGACTTTTATAGAGTATCATTCATGTCTTACAAATGTAAAAGGTGAAAACTGTACATTGTAGGTAAAAACAAAACAAACAAAAAAACACCTGAATGAAATTTCACTAAAGAGCAATAACCCAATTAATGTATTTGGTAAGAATTTAGTTTGTCAGCTATTTTATTCAATTAAAACATAAACTGGGATATAACAGAATAATGCCTCCACAGAGATTATTTAACTTTTATTACACAGCTACCAGCTCTTCATCTACTTCTTTAAGACAAAGGGGACCCTTTTGAAGTGTTGCTTATATCTACTTGGGGAAATGCAATGTTTATTGAAGTTGAAGTGCAACTGGGTTAATCTCTCTTTAGATAATACATGTAACTAAATGTTTCTAGGCAGAGCTCAAAAACTACAGACATATTCGCTCATAATGAATATTCATAATATGACAAATACCACCATCAGGTCCAAAGATTACAATACAAACACATAAAGCATTCTATGGATATTTGGGACATGAAAGGAAGTAGGTTATACACACACAAATAGAGCCGGGAGAGCTTGCCAAGCTGTAATTTTCCATGTCCAAATTTTATTGGCTACAGGTGCATCTGTGGCTCTCAATCTTCAGTATAGATGTAGAAGAAACATTTATGATTCAAAGATTTAAGGGTAGTTCCATTCCTTTGCTCCACTAATTTGAAGTGCAATATGATAGATTTGATTTCAAGCTCTGGTGATTTCCGTGTAGAAATGGTTTGTTTGATGTGACTGTGAAATGTATGTGAGTGCATAAGTAGGGGAGGGGAGGGGCAGATAGTGTACAAAGACAGAATCACAACATAAATACAGGTAGCAAGTCTCGTTAATTCCACATGTCCATACGGATCAAACATGTGCATGTTCCCTAAGTCATTAGATCTTCCTGGCACCTGTCTGTAGGAGGATTGTAGACCTAATTAACAAGTTTGCATTATTCATTGGAAGAGCTGAAGCTGAAGCTCCAATACTTTGGCCACCTGATGTAAAGAGCTGACACATTGGAAAAGACCCTGATGCTGAGAAAATTGAGGGGAGGAAGTGAAGGGGGTGACAGAGGATGAGATGGTTGATGGCATCATTGACTTGATGGACATGAGTTTGAGCAAACTCTGGGAGACAGAGAAGAACTGGGAAGCCTGGCATGCTGGAGTTCATGATATCACAGAGACAGACACAACTGAGCAACTGAATAACAGCATAATGAAGAAAAATTCCAGCAAGTAGGTGTGTTTTGTGAAGCCTGTGAGCCATCTTTACTGATTTCCATACTTGACTGATTTCCATACTTGAAATGGTTAATATGAAAAAAAAAAAAAAAAAAAAAGCAGAACATGGAGGATTGCACAGATAAGACAGCAGCGAACTACGTCCAAGGATCTCTACCAGTGTTCCAAAATGAGAAAATTTCCGAAGACCCACACTCAGAAAGGGTATTGTTANAAAAAAAAAAAAAAAAAAAAAAAAAAAGCAGAACATGGAGGATTGCACAGATAAGACAGCAGCGAACTACGTCCAAGGATCTCTACCAGTGTTCCAAAATGAGAAAATTTCCGAAGACCCACACTCAGAAAGGGTATTGTTATTTTTGTTTTAAGATCCATTTAAGGTGGATACATTTAAACATTCTGGCTTTTCTATATTGTTTTATTCTCAAGGACCTGACTTTAAGATCAGGTTCATATAATGGAAATTTGCAAAACTTGGCATTATGCTGCTGTGAGAGTGTGGGAAAAAGCACAGTAGCAGTCTCCCAGAAAAATTCATTCACATTTTCCCCTTTAGTAGTGCAGGGACCTTGGGATTTAAGTGTAACTCTCTTGTTAATCACTAGCGTCTCCTTGGCTTTGTTCCTTTGCATTTCAACAGTGCTCATCAAGGATGGATGATGGAGAATTACTACCGAAATACACACTAAACCAAGACACGCTTCTGTCTTGGTTTGAAAGATGTCTTTATTTGAAAGATGCAGAGCTTTCAAATAAAGGGTCACTTTCAACCAAGGTCTCTAATTGGAAAACCACAGTGATGAAGCTGCTCATGTGACCTTTCTAAACCCCAAATCTGATTATATTACTTCTCTATTTAAAACCTGTAGTCACTCATTATCAGAGAAATGCAAATCAAGACCACAGTGAGATACCACTTCACACCAGTCAGAATGGTGAATGGGAGAAAATAATAGCAAATGAAGCAACTGACAAACAACTAATCTCAAAAATATACAAGCAACTTATACAGCTCAATTCCAGAAAAATAAACGACCCAATCAAAAAATGGGCCAAAGAACTAAATAGACATTTCTCCAAAGAAGACATACGGATGGCTAACAAACACATGAAAAGATGCTCAACGTCACTCATTATCAGAGAAATGCAAATCAAGACCACAGTGAGATACCACTTCACACCAGTCAGAATGGCTGCGATGCAAAAGTCTGCAAGCAATAAATGCTGGAGAGGGTGTGGAGAAAAGGGAACTCTTTTACACTGTTGGTGGGAATGCAAACTAGTACAGCCACTATGGGGAACAGTGTGGAGATTCCTTAAGAAATTGCAAATAGAACTGCCTTATGACCCAGCAATCCCGTTTGCTTTTTATCTAACATCACTTCCATAGTCTAAAATACATATAAAATAAACAGGAATAAGTCACTAGGGAAAAAAAAATCATAAAGTGAGAAATGTTCATTGAAATAATGTATAACATAACCACATTTAAGAATGTATCCTAATATCAAAGGCAGATTTCAACAATGCAAAAATTGCAATTACTTTTGCACCAACCTAATAAAACTGTCCCTTGGCAGCTAGAACTGAGACTATAAATAATGAGATATCAATAGTAAGTCAATAAAACCCTCAAACTTGCTGATAACATCTGCACTTGTGGTATTTGGAATGTGCTTTTCCAAGGGCACCTGTCAACATGTCAGGAAGAATAAAGTAAATGTCAGGTCAGCTTCCGGATCTCTGGTATAAATGCTGCAGATTAAGGCATGATTGCTAATTAAAGAGTTTAGTTATTGCATTGCCTTCCTTAAACCTTGACTTTATTGTTTATTTAAAGTTCCAACTCATTATGTCTCTTATGCCACCAAATGTCTTCTTTCTTAATACAATTAAGCATAAACAATATAGCTCCTATTCACTGAATTACTGCTCTATAAGACTTTGTTGGTCCTATTGTTGATTCTAACACTGGAGTAAGGAAGTGCACTCATGAAGGAATATAAAAGACTTTGTTCCCCTTATAGTTGCTTCTTTGCCTGGGAGAGGATTTACATCACACAGCTGACTTGCATTCATTCCTAAATTTAAACACAGATAAGCATGTGTGTGTGTGTGTGTGTGTGTGTGTGCCTAAAAGAAAATAGCTTGTTTTCTTTCCATTGGGAATAAATAATCTTAAAACTATACCCAAGAACATTAGCTGCAAATTATAATGGTTATTCCCTTTTTCTTTCTTTCTCATTCAGGCTTCCTCTCTGTGTGTCTTTGTCTCTGTCTCTCTTTAGTACTGTCAACCTCCTGTTTTGACTTTGTTAAATTAGCATCTTTTGAGTGGAGATGGAGTTGCACATGGTGACCTGGGGTTCAACAGCAAACCACAAGAGAAATTAAAATAGCTGAAGCACCTGCTTAGTTGCTCAGTCATGTCCGACTCTTTGCGACCCCCTGGACTGTAGCACACCAGGCTCCTCTGTCCATGGGGATTCCCAAGGCAAGAATACTGGAGTGGGTTGCATGCCCTCCTTCAGGGATCTTCCCCACCCAGGGATCGAACCCCAGTCTCCTGCAGTGTAGGTGGGTTCTTTACCATCTGAGGATCCACCAGAGAAGCGCAAGAATACTGGAACGGTTAGCCTACCTCTTCTCCAGAAGATCTTCCCAACCCAGGAATTGCACTGGGGTTTCCTGCATTTCAGGCAGATTCCTTACCAGCTGAGCTACCCAGCTGAAGCCCAGAAGTATGTTAATCACAGGTCCTGGAGGAGGGAGGTCAAGGCAGAGTGCAAACAAAAAGAGGCAGGACCTAAAGCACAAGCCTATATTAGGGTCCATGGGTGCAGTGTTTTGGGATCCCCAGGCTGGGACCAGACTGCTCAATTTAAATAAAAAAGGTGGGGTTTTGGTAAGCCACAAATGAGTGAGGTCTTATAAGGGGCCCATAAGGAATACAGACACTGAGAGACTTTGGAGATTGTTGATCACAAGGAGTGTTGTGGGAGTCATATTAGGAACTTACATCTGCTCATGACTGTGAGCTGTTCTAGGGCATGTTCTTGCATGAGGGATGAGTGTCAGCTTAAAGTCCCTGAAGGCTAGAACCCAGTCATATGGCCCCAATCTAACTACAACAGAGGTTGTGGAATATGGCCTTTCTATGTGTCCAAGAAAAGGAAGAAGGACTGCTGAGCATCTAGCAAGGCTCTGATACTCTCACTTCAGATGATACTAGTAAGTAATTATCTACTCACTGGTACTCACTGGTTCCTGATAAATTGGCCAGAAATCTCATTACTTCTACTCTGCAAAACTCTGGGAGCTCAGCTGGGTTAAGTCTAAGGCTAACTATATCTAGTAGTTGGCTGCCTGAAGGTTCAGCTAACCCAGGATTCTGAGGCAAGTCCTGTCTCCTTTCAAGTCAATTTTAGGAATTTAGGTCACTAAGTAAGTCATCAGCAAGAAGTTTTGTGTTCTGTTACTACAGCTGGGGTTCTGTGCCTGTTTAAAATGGTGGATCCAGGAGACAGAGTGTCTGTTTGCATTCTGGATTGCCACCTATGCACTTCGTAAAGGTTGCCTTACTTCCATTCTCTGTAAAATAGGAATGATACACTTCAGTCCCTAAAAAGCCTGTGAGAAATAAATTTCAGAACCTGTGAAAAGCACCAAGCACAGCATCTAGTTTCTAAGCCATTATTATTAACACTATCATCAATATTTACCAATGTAAATTATACAGTAATTGAGTCCTTAACCTATTTTCCAGAAATATGAATGACTATCAGTCATTGGGTATGTCCAGGGAAAGGCACTCTCTAGCTTTGGGAGTTGGGACAGAACAGGGAGACAGTTCAGAGATTGAGACCATGAAAAAAACTGAGTAAGGCCCCAAGAATGAGAAATCTTGAGCTCCCTCATCTAAAAGCCAATGAACAACAGTGAGTCAAAAGAAAAGGTGGGTCAGAATTGAACAGAATCAAGAGAAAGGCAATTTGCAGTCAAGTTGGGTCAATTACACAAAGATGTCCAGGCACCATGATCCTGTTCCAGTAGTCTGAATGGGCAGAACCCAGTCAGGGGGAAGGAAGGAGGAAGAGTGGCTGATAAGAGGAACAACAAGAACAGAAATAAAATTCCTGTTCAGGATTAGAAACATTTTGCTGAGGCTGCCTTATATTCATATTTAACTTGCTACACCTTTCTTCTGAAAATCTTTACCTTCGCCTCTTATTTCATTTCCCCAGGAATGAGGGCCTGCCTCATTCTGATCGGTAATCTTGCGTCTCCTCTTTGGTCTCTGAGATTACCTCCCTCTAAAACTGCCACATCTCCCCGGACCTAGATCTGCTCAAATTCTAGATCTGGTCCCAATCATCCACCGGCTCACCTATTTGATTATGGACCAAAATGTATTTTTAACACCTACTTTCTGGCCCTTGAAAATTCTATTGATTTATCAGTTTCAGGGTCTAGAGAGTCCTGCTATATAGGTCAAGTCCTGATCCTGCCTCTGCTCATGTTTGGGAAAGCTTCTCGCTAAGGAAGACTATATTAAAGTTAGTCTTCAAAGTGAAACTGAAAGTGTTAGTCGTTCAGTCATGTCTGACTCTTTGCAACCCCAGGGACTGAAGCCCACCAGGCTCCTCTGTCCAAGGAATTCTCTAGGCAAGAATATTGGAATGGGCAGCCACTCCCTTCTTCAGGGGATCTTCCTGACTTAGAGATGGAACTTGTGTTTCCTGCATTGCAGGCAGATTCTTTACAGTCTGAGCCACCATGAAAGTTCTAATTCAAGTTATATCAAGTCAATAGGAAAACTTTTCTCTTATTGAAGTTTACTAGATTTGTTTTAAACTTGGACTGAAGTTGTTTTTTCTTAATTCTATAGCATCTCCAAAAATAAATACCAGCATTTCTTCATTAAATAAGTCTTTGCATCACTTGTTTCCATATTTTGAATCAGTAGGTTTCAAATTAGCTCTAGGTTCCTTGTGTAACCGTTTCACATGTTCATTCCTTACATCCCAAGCAAAAACTGTTTTCTCTAACCAGGCAGCCTGGTGATATGCCATTTTAAAGAAAACATTACTATTTGAAGCATTATGAGCAACTGTGATTGGTTTTAAAGAACTCTTTCTATCCATTTCTAGCATAACTCACAGAAAGAATTATGTTTTCTCCTTGTCTCCAGGTTAAAAGACTTACTTCCTTCAGATTGTGGGGACAAGGAAGGGGGCTCTATGCTGAGCAAGTTCTTTCTTTCAGTAATACTTTCTTAATCAAGATTTCTAATACCATTTCCTCTTTGAAATAGTTTACTAAACCTCTTAATCTACCTAATTACAGACTAGATAAACTTGCTTTGGTAAAAGCTACCTATGCCTTTGTACATAACATAGCATGTCTTTCTCCTCCAAATCCCTGCTTATAAGATTTGAATCTCTCCTTGTGTTACAGTTTAACAGCCTCTCTGCAAATGGTGACTGCAGCCATGAAATTTAAAGACGCTTACTCCTTGGAAGAAAAGTTATGACCAACCTAGATAGCATATTCAAAAGCAGAGACATTAGTTTGCCAACTAAGGTCCATCTAGTCAAAGCTATGGTTTTTCCAGTGGTCGTGTATGGATGTGAGAGTTGGACTGTGAAGAAGGCTGAGCACTGAAGAATTGATGCTTTTGAACTGTGGTGTTGGAGAAGACTCTTGAGAGTCCCTTGGACTGCAAGGAGATCCAACCAGTCCATTCTGAAGATCAGCCCTGGGATTTCTTTGGAAGGAATGATGCTAAAGATGAAACTGCAGTACTTTGGCCACCTCATGCGAAGAGTTGACTCACTGGAAAAGACTCTGATGCTGGGAGGGATTGGGGGCAGGAGGAGAAGGGGACGACAAAGGATGAGATGGCTGGATGGCATCATCAACTCGATGGAGGTGAATTTGAGTAACCTCCGGGAGTTGGTGATGGACAGGGAGGCCTGGCGTGCTGCGATTCATGGGGTCACAGAGAGTCGGATACGACTGAGCAACTGAACTGAAGTGAACATGAAAGTGCATTTTCAGGATACTGAATAGAAATAAGACTAAAAATATATTCCCAAATGAATTTAGATTACACTGAAACCTAAAATTATCCATAAAGAATAGTGAAATGCAGGAGAAATTTTGAGCTTTTAGATTTCTTCAAAAATGAATATAATTAATAATATACTTAATTTTCCTTGGCTTGGAATTTTGATGCTATGTTTTTTTCTACTGGAACACATTGCAATTATTTTTGAATCATAATTTTTTATTTAGAAGTTGAAGATATAGAATTCTTAGATTTGACAATGAATTAACATTTGTTTTAGGCTGCAACCCACTCCAGTACTCTTTCCTGGATAATCCCATGGATGGAGGAGCATTGTAAGCTACAATCCATGGGGTCACAAAGAGTCGGACACAACTGAGTGACTTCACGTCACTTTAGGCTTCCATACAGTTACTGTTCTCTAGCAAAGAATAAACTACATTCATCTTATATTAAAGTTAAGTCTCCAACTTACTCCCCTAACGGAGAAAAGCACCACGAGTGTATTTTAATTTAAATTGGTATCTTTGCCTTTAAATAAATATAATTGTATTTATGCATACACATATTGATGATAGAAGTATAAATCAGTATTACCTCCAAAGAGAGGAATTTGGCATTATATATCAAGATTAAAAATCCTCACATCCTTTGAGCCTGAAATTTCATTTTCAGGAATCTTCCTTAAAGATAGACTGGCTCATGGATTAATTAATGTATGTACCAGGATGTTCACGGCAGCAGAGCTTGTAATAGGAAAAGACTGGACACAACTTAAAGGTCTATCGATATGAAACTTGCTAAATAAATTTTGTTAAGTGCATGCAGTAGAATAAAATATAAAAGCTAATGTATTCATTCATTAAACAAATTTAAATATTTATCGTGTGTCTACTATATTCCAGGCACTCTCTCCTATGCACTGGAGATGCATGCAGAAAAAAAAAAAATTGAGGACATTTTCCTTGTTGGAACCAAGCCCTGAACGCTAATAGTGGAGCACTTGAGAGAGAATCAGGATGTAGATGTTTTCAAGAAGCATTTTCAGTTCATTCAGAAGGCAAATGTGGGTCAAACATGTGCTATATAGTCACATAGTCTCATCTCTGATGTTTTGATGGATGTCTTCCTGACTGTCAAACCTAAAAATAGTTCTAACATTTGAAGTTCTTTAAACCCTAACCATACATAATACAGTCCATTTTACCCAGAGTTTTAAAACAAATACAAATACATTGCTTGTGATCTTAATAGTTTTAGGTTAATATAGTAAACAAAAACTTATTGCATACGTTCAGTATACTAGCCACTGCATTTAGTGTTATGAGGAATAAAAAACAGTATGTCAAGCCAGGACTTAACATACTCAATGTTAATGGAAGAAACTTAAATGCATATTACTAAGTGAAAGAAGTCAGTCTGAAAAGGGTACATACCATGTGATTCCCGTTAATATGAAAAGACAAAAACTGGAAAGACAGTTTGTCTGGAAAAGACAAAACTATGGAGACAACAGAAGAGATCAGTAGTTGCCAGGGGCAGAGATGTGGAGGGATAAATAGGCAGTGCCCAGAGGAATTTTAGGGCAGCGAGAGTAGTTTGTATGATATTACAATGGTGGATATGTGTCCTTATACATTTGCCCAAACTCAGAATTCACAACACCAAGGATGAACCCTAAAATAAACTATGAACTTTAGGTGATTATGATGTATTAATGTAAATCAATCCTTGGTAAAAACTGTAGTATTCTGGTGAGTGATGTTGAAATGGGGGACACTATACATTCGTGGGGGCAGGGAGTATATGGAAAATCTTTCAATTTTGTTGTAAACCTAAAACTGCTTCCTTTAAAAAATAAAGTAAAAAATGATCAAGGTTTGTATTCATAAGGGTCTTATTTTCTTTTAAGGAGTAATATGATAGAAATACTGACTTCCCAGCTAGCCCTAAGTGGTAAAGAAACTGCCTACCAATGCAGGAGATGTAAGAGACACAGGTTTGATCCCTGGGTGGGGAAGATCCCCTGGTGGAGGGCATGGAAACCTACTCCAGCATTCTTGCCTGGAGAAGCCCATGGACAGAGTAGCCTGGCGGGTTACCGTCCACAGGGTTGCACATAGGTCATGAGTAAAGCAACTTAGCATGCATGCACACACATGGTAGAAATATAGATCAACCTACTGTATAACAAGGGAATTATATGCAATACCCTGTAGTAAACCATAATGGAAAAGAATATGAAAAAATACATATATGTATAACTGAATCACTTTGCTGTATAGCAGAAATTAATTCAACATTGTAAATCAATCATACTTCAATAAAATAAAGAAATATAGATCAGAAGGCTAGAAAGAATTTTGCCTTCCTGAAAGTGTCCATTCAAGAAGTTTTGAAACAGTAAGTAAAACAATGAAGAAGAGCATAACAAAGGATTAGGAGTGTTCACCAATTGGAAAAGACTCTGATGCTGGGAGGGATTGGGGGCAGGAGGAGAAGGGGACGACCAAGGATGAGATGGCTGGATGGCATCACGGACTCGATGGACGTGAGTCTGAGTGAACTCCAGGAGTTGGTGATGGACAGGGAGGCCTAGTGTGCTGCAGTTCATGGGGTCACAAAAAGCTGGACACAACTGAGCAACTGAACTGAACTGAAATAAAACAATAACTTATAACAATTAATTAGCATATTAAAAATAGTAGCATTTACCAGTCTATAAGTTTATCAGTGTAAGACAGCTTTAGTGTAGATATCTATTTTTCTCTCATATCTTCCATTTCAGAAGATATGTCTTTTTTCATGTTCAAGGTTAGTCTTTCACTCGAGGCCCTTGATGACTTTCTGCTGGTTTCCTCTGGGATGCTGAGTCATCATTTACTCATCTGTGTATTCAGTTAGCAGACCTTGGACACTTGTGTGTCAGGCACTATGCTGAAACTGAGGAAGAAGAAAAGAAAAAGACAATTCAAGGCACCACAGAGCTCATTTCTAGTGAGCTTTCTTTTGCTTTCCTTTTTATTTGCTCTAGTGGCTTCTTCTCCCCAGTTCCCAATAGGCTCATAACTCTTCTGTCTTAATATAATTTTCCTTTGACCAAGGAACCATCACTTCTTCTCCCTGCTCACCTCTAATGTTACTTACCCTCTTTCCTTTTCTTCCCCTCTCATTCAGCTTCTTTAAGGGTCATCCCACACTCATTGTCTTCCCATCCTTGCCTGCTTGTCATATCTCAATCTTCTGCAATTTGGCCTCAGGCCCATCGTTCCATGGAATCCTCCCTGCCTATGTAAGCATCGGCCGATGGCCTTCGTCCAGCCAAACTCAATGATTGTTTTCCTGCCCTTATCTGTTTGGACTACTCTACTGCAATTTTCACCCCTAATTTCTTTCTTTCAAATTCTGTGTCCTTGATTTACAGCACTTGCTCACCTCTGGTCATGCAACTTCTTCCTTCTTCCTTTGACCATCTTCCTGGAAACTCCTCCTTTGTCTCTTCTCTATGACCCTGAGCTCTGATTTTGGTTCTTTGCTTCTTCCTCTGTACATGCTCACCTCAAACAATCTCATTTTCTTTTATGGTCTTAGATTTCCTAGTCTGATTATAACAGCCTGGGTTATATTTCAAACCGCCCACTGCACACATCTGTTTACATATCAAACTGTCTACTGCTTATAGTGACTTGATGCCCCCAGATATCTAACCTCTACATGTTGCAACTGGAGCTCATTTTCTTCCCCGTCCCACTCCAAACCTGTTACATCTCTGCATGTCATTACCTTCTTNAGTTCTAAGGCCCACCTGACTTCACATAACTTCACATTCCAGGATGTCTGGCTCTAGATGAGTGATCACACCATTGTGATTATCTTGGTCTTGAAGATCTTTTTTGTACAGTTCTTCTGTGTATTCTTGCCACCTCTTCTTAATATCTTCTGCTTCTGTTAGGTCCATACAATGTCTGTCCTTTATCAAGCCCATCTTTGCATGAAATGTTCCCTTGGTATCTTTAATTTTCTTGAAGAGATCGCTAGTCTTTCCGAAGAATTGACACTTTTGAACTGTGGTGTTGGAGAAGACTCTTAGAGTCCCTTGGACTGCAAGGAGATCCAAACAGTCCATTCCGAAGGAGGTCAACCCTGAGATTTCTTTGGAAGGAATGATGCTAAAGCTGAAATTCCAGTACTTTGGCCACCTCATGAGAAGAGTCGACTCATTGGAAAAGACTCTGATGCTGGGAAGGATCGGGGGCAGGAGGAGAAGGGGACGACCGAGGATGAGATGGCTGGATGGCATCACGGACTCGATGGACCTGAGTTTGAGTGAACTCCGGGAGTTGGTGACAGACAGGGAGGCCTGGCGTGCTGCGATTCATGGAGTCACAAAGAGTCGGACACGACTGAGCAAATGAACTGACTGAACTGACTGAAATGATATCTTTAGTACTGATATGGAAAATTTTCTAATTTATACTGTTAAATGAAAGAAAGAAGGTACATAACAGTATGTAAAACACACACACACATTTTTACACAACCAGAGAGTATTTGCTTACATGATATGAAGAAACTGGCAACATTAGTTATCTCCTCAGAGGAATATTGGGCGAACATGGGCAGGAGATAAAGATTTAATTTTCTACTTAATAAAATGTTGTGCCATGTAGTGTATTTATTTTAAAAGTTAAACAAAGAGTTAGTATAAAAAATACATTTAAATTTCCATTTGCCCATTAAGTCCTAATGCCAGATGAATCACTTGACATCCTCGGGAAGTATAAATGCTTTGCAGTTTTTGGTATAGTATTTCTGACTGTAAATATTTTAAGGATATAAAAAAGTTCTCACACCTTTTCTTAACATCTCTTAGAATTATTTCATCTGCTCAGACCCCTATACCAAAAGGTAAAAAAGGAAATAAAACAGCAAGGATGAGGACTTATATTTTTCTCACAAGCCATTTGCCTAGCATTGAAGGTGACTGCTTACTGTCACTTGGCACTTTAAAGATAGACTCAATATTTTAATGGCTCCAGACCAATTGTATGATGCATCCAAAAATTTGCAGAATTAATGAGTAACATGAAAGTGAGCCTGGACTGGCTGTATATGTATAATGCATACTCTAGGCTAACCATAAGAAAGTTAAAAAAAAGAAAGAAAACTTATTTCCTAAGAAAAGAGAAATGTAAAATACTCAGTTGAAACAACAACTGGCAGTGCAAGTTGAGTAAACTGAGGTCTCTAGAAAAAAGCAGAATGGTTTGCTCAGGAATTCACAGTAAGATGCTGCACCAGGACTAGAACCAAATATCACTTCCAGTTCAGTGTTTCAGATATAAGTAAATTCAACCTCAGTCTATATCTGCCCAAGTTCTACTGCATTCTTCTCACAGGAAGAATGTCTATGAATTACCTAACTTCACAAACTTGGTCCTGTTAAGCCTCTGTGGATATATGCAGCTACCAATATATTGAGAATTCTATCATAAAAAAAAAAAACAACAACAACCACTATCTATGGTTCTAGTAGGTGAAGAGTTGGCCTGCTTTATGCTTTACCAGATATCAGGTATGATTTCCAGTCCTTGATGGAAGGTAGGAAGGGAGCACCATCATTATTTTGTCTTGAAATTAGCATGGCACCCAAGACTTAACTAACCTTCACATGTATACGAACATTTTTTAAACTCTGTGATATATAAATACAGTTTTAGGTCAGGTTCCCAAAAAGGACAAGCAAGGATACAACTTCAGACAAAAAGTCTCAACCTCAGCCTCATGCTGTAGGGGAGCTTTGGGACCCAAATTCTACCTCGGGGAAGGTCCCAACTTGAGGCAAGTTTGCTGAGCCTTCGTGGCCTCTGCCAGACCGTCCTTGGTAAGGGGTAGGACATGCCAACCCCCATAGATGTTGATGGGCACCATGGCACCAGCAGCCCAAGGGCAGTCCTCCAAAGAGGGTTACAGAGGCCATCCTCTAAGGCCAAGCACACTGAAAGCAGCGGAAGGACACATAGAAAGAGTCAGAGGGATCTGAGGAGACCTGTTGGGGTACCACCAGCAACTGATTCACATATTATTACACTACACTTCCATATGATTAATCCCCGAAATATGATTAATCCCCGAAACCTGTGTCACATCATGGCAAATACATGGGGGAAAAGTGGAAACAGTGAGAGATTTTATTTTCTTGGGCTCCAAAATCAGTGCGGACAGTGACTGCAGCCACAAAATTAAAAGATGCTTGCTCCTTGGAAGAAAAGTTATCACAAACCTAGACAGCATAATAAAAAGCAGAGACATCACTTTGCCAACAAAGGTCGGAATAGTCAAAGCTATGGTTTTTCCCGTAGTCATGTATGGATGTGAGATCGGGGCCATACAGAAGGCTGAGCACCAAACAACTGATGCTTTTGAATTGTGGCCCTGGAGAAGATTCTTGAGAGTCCAAGGAGATCAAGCCAGTCAGTCCTAAAGGAAATGACCCTGTATATTCATTGGAAGTATTGATGCTGAAATTGAAGATCCAATAATTTGGCTACCTGGTGAGAAGAGCCAACTCACTGAAAAGACCCTGGCGCTGGGAAAGATTGAGGGCGGGGGGAGAAGGGGGTGACAGAGGATGAGATGGCTCGATGGTATCACCAACACAATGGACATGAATTTGAGCAAACTCCAGGAGATAGTGAGGGACAGGGAAGGCTGGCATGCTGCAGTCCATGGGGCCACAAAGAGTTGGACACGACTTTGCGACTGAAAAACAACAATCCCTGACCCCTATTATCTAAAGGCAAATCTTTCCTTAGGAACACGGGTGAGGATGATATCTGCTTTTCATTTAGGACAAAGGCTCAATACTGCCACCAACAAAGCCCATTAACAATTCCTAGGAAACAAAAACAGAATCTGGGTAATAAGATAAAGTCTAACTTTTTTTTTTTTCCTTTGTGCTTCATCCAGTTTCACTTGCTCATAGAGGGCCACGTGAAGAGAACTCAGACCTGGCACTTAAGAACAGTGTTCCCAATGCAAAATGCCCCTGACACTGCAGCTTAGGGCCTGGAGCAGAAATGCTGCTTGGGGCACTGCAGCTCAAGACAGTGGGTTGGGTGGATGTGCAGAAACGCTGCCCCAGACACTGAGATCTGAAACTAAGCACCTGCGGAAGCGCCTGCTCCTCTAGAACTCCGCCCTCTTCTCACTCAACCCTAGCCCCTCCTCCCCTGCCCCTGAGACTCCTAAAAGTAGCTCCACCCACACCCTTTCTGGGAAAGCCTGTGCTCTAAAGCCCAAGCTCCTGCCTCCCCTTTCTTTATTGAAAGAATAAAGCTTTCCTTGCAGCACGTGGGATCTTTAAGTTGCGGCATGTGAACTCTTAGTTGCAACATGTGGGATCTGGTTCCCTGACCAGGATTGAACCCCACCTGCTGCAACTAAAGATCCTGCATGCCACAATGAATACTGAAGATACACATGCAACTACTCAGACCCAGCAGAGCCAAATAAATAAAAACATAAAGATAAAGCTTTTTTTTTTTTGCTTCTGAAGGGAACTTGGTCTCATTCCATTGACTCAAACAACACTAGGTAAGAGGGCCCTTCTTGACCCAAAAAGGTCAGTAACAATACCCCCATATTCAAATTTTTTTCAGAATGCATACACATATTCTGGAACAAATATTTGTAGAATTACACACATATTTTAAAAGACATTTACCTAAGTAAAACATTATTCTTATTCACAATCATATTATTTCATGCCCCCCAAATTTTCCCCTAGAAAATCATTTCTCTCCCTTTAAATCCAGTCCACTCATTCAGGGTCCTGATAACTTTACTAGAATTAGAACATGCAGAAGCTCTTATTTTACACAACTTCTAATCTTCTTATAATGGATAAAATGATCAATTTTTTCATTTATCAGGCAAAAAGAAAAAAGCCATGTAAAAATCATACATCCACTTGGAGCACAGACACATGGATTAAATAAAAGGATGAACTTATTTTGTCTGAACTCAAAATCGCACAAACCCAATATGACAATACTCATCATATGCTCATCAGAAGCTGTGCTGGCAGTCACATGTTTGACTAAAAGATCAAAATATGCAAATAAATAGTTACTTAAGGAATTCAGTTATTTCATTAGACCAAATGTTTCAAAGCACAAGTGACTAGCAATACAAGGTATTCTTCATTGGTGGAAAAGATTGAGAGCAACTTTGCCTCTCTTTTACTCATCTCTTGGATGGTTTATTTACTCATCTCTAAAGCTGATTATTCGGAGAAGGCAATGGCACCCCACTCCAGTGTTCTTGCCTGGAGAATCCCAGGGATGGGGGAGCCTGGTGGGCTGCCGTCTATGGGGCTGCACAGAGTCGGACACGACTGAAGCAACTTAGCAGTAGCAGTAGCAAAACTGATTATTAATTTACCAAGAATACTAGTCTCTGGGTAAAATACAAGCAAAATCTCCTGTGGACTTCTCTGGTACTAACCACTTAACACCTTGATATTCAGACTTCCCCAGTTGCAAAGTTTGTGTACTGCACAATGGCACTGAACTGCAGGCCTGAGGAGTTTCTGAAATCCACTCAAGGCCCAGGAGCCAAACTGCGGCTGTCAGGGCTGTGTCTGCCTGCATAGAGGGGGCGCCTTGTCTTCATTAGCAGCTGGCACACAGCAGCTAATGGCAGGCCTGTTCATTTGATTAAACGTATCTAACCAGATACTTCTCCTTTTGAGTCTGAAAGTTTAGACTTAAGCCTAGAAACATTCTCAACAAGCTAGCTATCCAGTCATGAACAATTATGTAATTTCCAAAGTATTCCGAGCTCGATTTCAAGCTGCTGCCAACTAAAGAATGTCTCTAGCCATCAGCTCCACAAAGACTGAGTCGTTAGCCACTGCAGTTGCTAACCTTTAACACACCCTGACAGGAGTCTAGGAGGAGACCAGGAATGAGGCTCTCTGTACTCTGCAAAACCTGACAGAACAGGCCTTCAAACAGTTAGATATTTTTCAGGAGAAAAATCTTTAGGAACCCAAACTCCTGCATCTTTCTGTGCATAGAAAAACACTAAAATCATTAAGACTTCTTTTCCTCATGACTCGCAGCAACTTTCTGCTGAAATGCAAGCCTGATTACAAAGGTATTCCCCTCACCACAATTACATATATGCTGACTATCCCCCTTACCTCTTTGGAACAGTTCCTCAGAGCCATCTGAGAGACTGTATCTGGGGCTGTAGTCCTCAATAAGTCCTCCAATAAAACTAAAACTCACAGGTGTCACATTGTGTATTTTTATATCAGTTGACACTGCTGAGGGAAAATTGTGTAGCTTCACACACACACACACACACACACAAGATATGTTTATGTTTGGATGAAAATACATTTAGTCAGGAAACTGGTTTAGATATGGGAAATATATATATATATATTCTTCTTATATGGTTGAGGTAATTGAGCTTAACAACCACATTCCATAAGAAGACATTTTGTCATATAAAATGGAAATATTCTCACAGTCAGAGAAAAGATAGCCTTTGCAGATTCTATGATGTCCTTAAATCCCCTCTTAGTAGCATCACTAGGATCTAACATTTGTACTTTATGACCCAAACAAAATTATTTCTTTATGTTCCAAAATTAACCTAATTCTTTTGCCAGATATTTATGACTAGTGTTTTTGTATTCATTAAGTCCAAATGTCACAATTTTTTTAAAAATAAGTAGATATAAATAATCTAATCCTTAAAATACCCAGGCTATTCTTCTGTGTCCTCAGGGAACTTCCACAGCTTCTGTCTTTATAAAATGTGGACAAAACGAGGCTGTCAAGTATCTACCTTCTCATTTTCCACTTTCTAATTTCTTTCAATTGCCTCATTTACTTAATGCTGTTCTAAAAATCAAAAATACCACATTTAGTAAAAATGTCCCCAATTGTTATCCAAAACTTAATTTTTCCCCTTTGATGGAAAATAATTCCGTTGTTACTCCATCAGCTATTGGAGACATTGTAAAGGTTTAATTCTTTCATTTCTGACCAATATCCTTGTTGTTTTTGTTCAGTCACTAAGTCATGTCTGACTCTCTGCAACTCTATAGACTATAGCCCACCAGGCTCCTTGGTCCATAGAATTTTTCCAGGCAAGGATACTGAAGTGGGTTGCCGTTTCCTCCTCTGGGGGATCTTCCCCATCCCAGGATCGAACCTGCATCTCCTGCACTGGCAGGCAGATTCTTTTCTGCTAAGCCACCAAGGAAGCCAGTATGCCACAGAGCACAGGTCAAATCCTGAGATTCATGTACAGCAAGCTGAATGCCTCTCATCCCTGGGGAAACCAGAAATAGACTCAACTGCATAGTTTTAAAGGCCCACCTTTACGAATCAATTTAAAAAAAAGCTCCATCCTTTACTCTTCTGAGTACCAATTCAATTTCTGTCCACTTCTGTATTAGTATCTTTGCTCCCTCCAAGAGTGCAGCAGTTATTCCCACTGTGCATACTTTTTGGGAGCTGATCCAGGGACATGGTGACACTTGCTCTGTATTAGCCTTCAGGTTATTGACAACAACTTCTTCATCTTGTGTGAGCTTGGATGGAACTACTGCATGTGAAATACTGATGCTAATGGTAACTATGGAGACACCTGGCCTTTGCTCTCCAGTCCCCTGACGTTCATGTTTCTACTTTGATTTTCTTGGTTCACACTCAAAGTTAGATTTCCCTGGTGGCACCCTGCCTGGCAGGAGAATCCTATATGACCTGGTGGAGTGACCCTGTGATATGGAGAAACCTCTGCAGGGAGCTGAGTCAAAGTAAGAGATAAATTTGATTCTTTGAAAAACCTGCCTCCGTTGGCGCTAGAGTTGCTCTCGGCAGGAAACTTCAGTGGAAGGGATCCCACACAGATGGGTTCTGTGCCCATGGTATTTATGCATGCCACCTACTAACATGCATAAAATGCATGACCTGAGATTTACTCCAGCTCTAGAATACTCATGACACCTGACAAACATGTAATAAAATCAGAATAAACAGCACTCACCTTTGCTGTTTCTATAATTATTTATAAGAAATTTCAAAGATATCTTTTATGTTTTTCCCTTAGGAGAAGTATGATTTTTTCAATGTGTGGGTTCCATAGAGGTTTGTGGAAATACAGCCTGGATTATGACCACAGTAAGAATTAAAATGAGGTTTAAAAACATTTGGTTCTGAACCAAATCAGAGAGCAAAGGACTTCACTAGTGGGCTGAATAACAGAAGGAACTAAATGTAAAAATAATAGCAAAAAAAAAAATGTTGCAGAATTATCATTCATGAGTACTTTTGTTCTTACTGATGTGTTTCAAGGAATGCTACAGTCAATAATAAATGATCTGAGAAAACATTTCATTGAAATTTATTTGAACTGCAAGTGAAGAGACTAGATGATAACATTTAATATCAGAATTCTTGCAGTTTAGTTTGCCCCCTCCCCCATTACAAGTACCCTCTCCATCCCTCCCTGTCCCTGTCTTGCCCTGGGAGGCTGACCTCTGGGAAATGCTTCTTGTTTCTGGTAGTGTTTAGCCACTGAGGAGCAGGGTGCTGGGAGGCTACAGGCAAGAATGGTCAGCTGTTAGTTGTGAGAAGTTGGGCCACTTTATAAGGGACCATAGGTTCTGTGAAGTAAAGTGGCCCAAGTTCTCACAACAAGCAACTAACTAAGCTGAATGAATTAGTCCTACCCTTGAGGTCTCCTGATGCCCAGTCCAACTCTCAGCTCCTTTCAAAGTTCTGCATCAGTCTCGGTGTTACTGGCTTTTAAAAGGGAGAGAAAAGTCAAGTATGTAAATTACACTGCAATGCAAATTTTATGTGTAAATTAATTTTGTGTTTATTGATATATACTAAGAAGAACTTTGAAATATATATGAAATCAGAAAGAAGGTTACTCAGGACACACAGCAAAGGGTTTCTTTTTGCCTTCATACATTTTGTGCTAATGTTATATGTCAGCATTCTAACTTTTCTACTGCAAGTATAATACATTTTTAAATTTAAATTCATTTATTTTAATTGGAGGCTAATTACTTTACAATATTGTATGCATTCTGCCACACATATAATACATTTTTAAATGACTTTCTATGCTTAGTTGCTCAGTCTTGTCTGACTCTTTGTGACCCCATGGACTGTAGCCCACCAGACTCCTCTGTCCATGGGGATTCTCCAGGCAAGAATACTGGAGTGAGTTGCTGTGCCCTCCTTCAGGGGATTTTCCCAACCCAAGGATCAAATCCAGGTCTCCAGCATTGCAGGCAGATTCTTCCCATCTGAGCCACCAGAGAAGACCCTTAAATGATGTAAATACCCAGATTATCACATATACTAATTTACTGATATATCCAATAAAATGTTTTGAAATGTAGTGATGTGCCTTTTAAATATAATTGAAGGGAATGGGGAGGAAGAAATGAAGAGAAGTCAAAGTCGCCCAGTCGTGTCTGATTACTTGTGACCCCATGAACTATAGCCTGCCAGGCTCTTCTGTCCATGGAATTCTCCAGGCAAGAACACTAGAGTGGGTAGCCATTCCAGGGGACCTTCCCAGCCGAGGGATCGAACCCAGGTCTCCAGCACGGCAGATGGGTTCTTTACTATCTGAACTGCCAGATAAGCCCAAGAATATCCCTTCTCCAGCAGATCTTCCCAACCCAGGAATCAAACTGGGGATTCCTTCATTGCAGGCGGATTCTTTATCAGCTGAGCTACCAGGGAAGCTCACCAAATGGACTCAGAAGTGACTAGAGGGGACGTCCCTGTAGGTACCAGTCGTTAAGAATCTGCCTGCCAGTGCAGGGGACATAGGTTCAATCTCTGGTCTGGAAAGATTCCACATGTCACAGAATAACTAAGCCCGTGCGCAATCACTGAGCCCACATGCCTAAAGCCTGTTCTCCACCAACAAGAGAAGCCCACTCACCATGACCAGAGAGCAGTCCTGGCTCACCGAAGCTAGAGGAAGTCCACGAGTAGCAACGAAAATCCAGCAAAACCAAAAACAAATAATCAACAAATTTTTTTAAAAAATTAAAAAGAGGACAAAAAAATGCTACCTTGAAAAAAAAAAAAAAAAAAGCAGAAAGCCTTTTCTTTGTTAAAAAAAAAAAAGTGTCTGGGGGAGTCTGAAGCCCTGATTTCTAGCTATAGCCCCATCACTCCATCACTGCTTTCTCTGGGTGTTAGTTAATACCTCTCCAAACAAAGGGAAGTCTCAGATGATCTACATTCTCTTTCATCTCCACTAGTCAATAATTCTACAAAAGAGAGAATTAAGTCAAGAGCCCCTCCTCCAGTTCAGTCACTAGTAAAATAGAGAAATTTTTTCAAATAATTGTTGATGTGTCTTTTATACTTTTGTTTAAATTTCACAAATACAAATAAAAGGAGAAAATGCAATTACTATTTCCTCACTAATGCTGGAGTTCCTGAGAAATAAAACGTTGTAGTTCTTTTGTCTCCTCGCTAGTCTAATAAGACTATAATTGCACAGTAATTTTTCTTCATGCTTTTAAATAATTAACCACTTTCAGGATCTTCTAAGGGTTGTCTGCAATTTCAAGGTTCTACAAATTAAGGCATCCATGTACTTCTGTTAAAAATTCCTTTTTTCAATATCAAATAATTATATATTTTATGATTAAATATCCATTTCCAATCTTTCCTAACAGTTTTCATAACTGTTAAATGAATTGTTAATAATTGTGTGAAAATAGGGGTAAATCCAGTTTTATTACTGCATACCACAGTGAGCTTGATTGAGTTACTTCATTCCGTGTGTCTTGATTTTCTCATCTTTAACACAGAATGGGGACATCCCTGGCTGTCCAGTGGTTAAGACTCTGAGTTTCCATTGCTAAGGGGCCCACGTCTGATCCCTGGTTGGGGAAGTGGGATCCCACAAGCTTCATGGTGAGGCCAAAAAAACAACAATGAACAGTTTGCTATTATGAAGTAAAATGAGATAATACAAGGAAAACTGTTCTGAATACAGTACTGGTTTTATCCAAGATAGTTACAGTTTGCTTTTTTTTTTTAGTACATAGCACAAGGGCTGACCAAATTAAATAGCAAATAAATAATTTATCATCGAAATGATGGTTGAATGAATAAATGAGAACCAGTTCAGTTCAGTTCATTTCAGTCGCTCAGTTGTGTCGGACTCTGAGACCCACATGATGTACTCTGCATATAAGTTAAATAAGCAGGGTGACAATATACAGCCTTGATGTACTCCTTTCCCAATTTGGAACCAGTCTGTTGTTCCATGTCAGGATCTAATGGTTGCTTCTTGATCTGCCTGCAGATTTATCAGGAGGCAGGTAAGGTGGTCTGGTATTCCCATCTCTTAAAAAATTTTCCACAGTTTGTTGTGATCCACAGTCAAAGGCTGTGGCATAGTCAATAAAGCAGAAGTAGATGTTTTTCTGGAATTTTCTTCCTTTGTCTGTGATCTAACAGATGTTGGCAATTTAATCTCTGGTTCCTCTGCCTTTTCTAAATCCAGCTTGAACATCTAGCAGTTCATGGTTCATGTACTGTTGAAGCCTGGCTTGGAGAATTTTGAGCATTACTTTGCTAGCGTGTGAGATGAGTGAAATTGTATGGTAGTTTGAACACTCTTTGGCATTGCCTTTCTTTGGGATTGGAATGAAAACTGACCTTTCCAGTCCTGTGGTCACTGCTGAATTTTCCAAATTTGCTGGCATATTGAGTGCAGCACTTTCACAGCATCATCTTTTACGATTTGAGATAACTCAGCTGGAATTCCATCACCTCTGCTAGCTTTATTCAGAGTGATGCTTCTTAAGACCGACTAGACTTTGGATTCTGATATCTGGCTCTAGGTGAGTGATCACACCGAGGTGATTATCTGGGTCATGAAGATCTTTTTAGTATAGTTCTTCTGTGTATTCTTGCCATCTCTTCTTAGTATCTTCTGCTTCTATTAGGTCCATACCATTTCTGTCCATTATTGCACTCATCTTTGCATGANGTGCCACAAAAGCCCATGTTACCCACCTAGATCTTCCATGTGGAGGTTGTTCATTATCTTAGTTACCTGTGTTAAGGACCATTATGTTAAAAACTGCTAATGGATATGCACTACTACAATTCATTTTTAAAAAATACTCAAGTAGTTCTAACCTGAATTTTAGTGGTCAATAATCAATAATAATTTAATGTGTTCTTATAAGAGCACCTATCAGAGATACACAATAGCCTATCAATGGAAATACTTTCCTTTCTTCTTTTTTTTTTCTTCTCTTCCCTAAAGAAGTTCTTCTCTTCCCTAAAGAAGTTTTAGTGGATGCATCAGTCAGTATAATCTAATCTACATTGTGGTTTTTTTTAAGTCTCCAAATTTTAGTCTTAAAACAACTAAACTTTACTTTTTTACTTATGATACATGTCTATTATAAGTCTCTTAGGAGCTTTGCTCCTTGCACTTATTCATGGGCCCAGGATGATAGAGCAGGTATCATCCCAGCCATTTCCAGTTGCTATACCAAGGGGTATTTTCTTTGCATTGATCACTGAGGAAGGCTTTCTTATCTCTCCTTGCTATTCTTTGGAACTCTTCATTAAAATGGATATATATTTCCTTTTCTCCTTTACCTTTAACTTTTCTTTTCTCAGCTATTTATAAGACCTACTCTGGCAATGATTTTGCCTTTTTGCATTTCTTTTTCTTGGAGCTGGTCTTGATCACTGCCTCCTGTACAATGTCATGAACCTCCATCCATAGTTCTTCAGGTACTCTCTCTATTAGATCTAATCCCTTGAATCTATTTGTCACTTCCACTGTATAATCATAAGGGATTTGATTTAGGTCATACCTGAATGACCTAGTGGTTTTCCTTACTTTCTTTAATTTAAGTCTGANTGTCATGAACCTCCATCCATAGTTCTTCAGGTACTCTCTCTGTTAGATCTAATCCCTTGAATCTATTTGTCACTTCCACTGTATAATCATAAGGGATTTGATTTAGGTCATACCTGAATGGTCTAGTGGTTTCCCTTACCTTCTTTAATTTAAGTCTGAACTTAGCAATAAGGAGCTCATGATCTGAGCCCAGTCAGCTCCCAGTCTTGTTTTTGCAGAAGGTATAGAGCTTCTCCATCTTTGTCTACAAAGAATATAATCAATCTGATTTTGGTACTGACCATCTGGTGATGTCCGTGTGTAGAGTCTTCTCTTGTGTTGTTGGAAGAGGATGTTTGCTATGACCAGTGCATTCTCTTGGCAAAACTTTGTTAGGCTTTGCCCTGCTTCATTTTGTACCCCAAGGCCACATTTTCCCATTACTCCAGGTATTTTTTGCCTTCCTTCTTTTGCATTTCTGTCCCCTATAAAAAAAGGACATCTTTTTTGGGTGTTAGTTCCAGAAGGTCTTGTAGGTCTTCATAGAACCGTTCAACTTAAACTTCTTCAGCATTCGTGGTCGGGATATAGACTTGGATTACTGTGATATTGAATGGTTTGCCTTGAAAATGAACAGAAATCATTCTGTCATTTTTGAGATTGCAAAAAAGATAACTACTGCTCTTAAAATTCTCTGTTGAGATTTAGATCAGTGCCACAAAAGCCCATGTTACCTATCTAGATCTTCCATGTAGAGGTTGTTCATTATCTTAGTTACCTGTGTAAAGGACCATTATGTTAAAAATGCTAATGGATGTGCACTACTGCAAGTCATTTTTAAAAAATATTCAAGTAGTTCTAACCTGAATTTTAGTGGCCAATAATCAATAATAATTTAATGTGTTCTTACGAGAGCACCTATCAGAGATACACAATAACCTATCAATGGAAATACTTTCCTTCTTTTTTTTTCTTCTCTTCCCTAAAGAAGTTCTTCTCTTCCCTAAAGAAGTTTTAATGGATGCATCAGTCAGTATAATCTAATCTACATTGTGGTTTTTTAAAGTCTCCAAATTTTAGTCTTAAAACAACTAAACTTTACTTTTTTACTTATGATACATGTCTGTTATAAGTCTCTTAGGAGCTTTGCTCCTTGCAGTTATTCATGGGCCCAGGATGATAGAGCAGGTATCATCCCAGCCATTTCCAGTTGCTATACCAAGGGGTATCATTCTGGAAGGCCTCACATTTGCAACTAGATGCCCATCCTTAGAAGTTACATGCCTCTCAACTGCTCACAGCTCATTGACCAGAACTATCCATATGGCCCTAGCCAATGACAACAGCCTAGGAAGCACAATCCTACCACATCCCCAGAATGCAGAGAACCAGAAATATGTGGGAAGATGCGCTAATGACTATCATACAGACATAAACAATGACTTTGGAACAAACTAAATCTGTCCTTAACTCACTCAGGACACTGAAAAATCTTGCTTCAAGCCAAATTTATTCTGAGGAGAAAGAAGCAAGATTGGGGAGAGAGATGATCAGGAAAAATGGGGAAAGAAAGAAAGAAGAGAAAGATAAAAACATCAGAAAGAAAAGTAGGAAGGTAGAAAGGAGCAAATCAAAGAAAATACAATTATTGACACTGAAAAATCTTGCTTCAAACCAAATTTATTCTGAGGAGAAAGAAGCAAGATTGGGGAGAGAGATGATCAGGAAAAATGGGGAAATAAAGAAAGAAGAGAAAGATAAAAACATCAGAAAGAAAAGTAGGAAGGTAGAAAGGAGCAAATCAAAGAAAATACAATTATTCCAAAATATTCATCATCAATGAAAGGGTATGTGAGCGCTAGCATTTTTAGAGACTTCAACTTCTCTTTGAAATTTCCAAAATTACCAAGGTTTTTAGATTTTCTATTTATTGTTTTGTAATAAAATGCCAAAAATTATTATTTGAACATTAACCATTTTCAATGATTTCAGAGACATTATACTGTAGCATTGTTATTTTTATCCTTTAGAAGAAACCTGAGGCCTTAGGAGGTTTAATGAGAAGCTGCTCCACTAGTGCAGTGAGTTGGGTCACAGAGTAGAAGAGGGCAGAAGAGTAAACGGGAAGGAAGTAGAGTGAAAAGAATTACTACAGCAGACAATATGGTCCCAAGAAAATGATCCAAGAATGAGAAAACCCTGATGCCCAGGTCGGTAAAATAAAGTAGCAGAAAGCTTTCAGTTTGTGAGTTCCCTGACCTTTTTTCGGAATGGCCTATTTACACTCTGGATGACATTCCAGATGGTTTCAAAGCCATGACAGTCATCAGAGCAAGAGGTTAAAGATGGTGAAACAGGAATCGAATTTTCCCTGTACTTGCTCAGAATCCAGGGCTCAGTCAGGAAAGGAAGCTGTGCTGAAGTCACCTGTGCCAGCGCCTTGCTGGGGGAGCCCCAGGAGCAAGATGTGGAAGAAGGACTTCAACCTGCAAACTTGGTCACTGCCAGGAGCAGCAGATGGCACTTGCTGGACATGGATGCCCGTTAGCCCGGAACACCTACTCACAAAGAACCGCCTGGCCATGTTCATCATTACTCCCTAGGTTCAGCTAATCTGGGCAGCCTCAGGAAGCACAAAAATCACACACAACAAATATTACATTAAGTTTATTACAACTCCCCCATTGCATAGTAGGTTCTTAATCCCCTGATATATGTTTTCTAAATCTGTATTCCATTGTTGTATCTCTACTGTTCCTGAAAAGATTTCTGTATAGTTCTCAAGTATTTAAGTATTCAAAGTAAAATATTATTTTGGAGGTAAGAGTTCCATTCTTTTGCTAGAAGAAAACTTTTCCTGGGAAGAAGTTTTTGGCAGCTGGTCCCTTGACAAACATCTAAAGAGCCAGTTACTGTGCATAATTTTAAAAGCTGACAAACAAATGATGATGTTATGGGTTCATTACCCTCATAGCATTGTCAATGTGTTCTCAGAGAATTCTGGGAGCAGGTGGAGGGTGGGGGGAGACTGTTCCTGGGAATCTTCCCCAGGGAATTCTCTTTGTGAATGTTTTCCCTTGAACTGCATTACTAATTCAGCCCTGGGCAGAGCCCTAAAATACTGGCACAGCCTGTGGAAAGGGCTTCTAACTCCAGCTCTCCTTCTGACTCCACCTCCACTCCCCAGCCCCCACCAATGTGGCACCTGCTGGGGGCCCTGCCTCAGGCTGGCAAAGCCTGGGCATGGCTGTCAGAGAACCACACTCCCCCACCCACCAAGGGCAGTGCCCACAGGCCTGCCATATGCTGCTAGATCCAGGAAAGAGCCTCTGCCTACAATTATGAAATACGGATTCTCTGAAAATTCCATTGTCAAATGCTCCTGGAGCAAATCAACTTGGGGGTGAAGTTTTCCAAATGTTCTGCTCACTCCACCCCCACCCCCAGCACAGTGTACAAGAAAAGTAGCAGATGGGTTGACATTTGAAATGTCATTGCTTTATTCTATCCATTTTCCTCATAACCATGAGATACTAAAGAGCAGAGGAGAATATTCTCTTGACCATGATACTATGCAATAATTATTTAGGGGCCTGGGGCCTGAAGCAGAAGCACATATTTACATTGTGCTAGATAATTTACTTAGATGATTAAGTTTCCTAGCACATGCTACTCAGAATGTGATCCTGGACCAGCAGCAAGGACATGTGGGAGCATGCTACACATACAGGATTTGAAGCCCCAGCCCAAATTTTCTGAACCACAACTTATATTTTAGCAACATCCCTAGGTGATATATATACACATAAAAGTTTGAGAAGCAATGCTCTGAAACACATTTATACCCTTTGGAATATATGGGATAATTGAAAGTACAAAGGATTTGAAGCCCAAAGATGGGCTCAAGAACTTGGTGAGGATGAATTCACAGATAAATTTCCAGGTGAGGGAGAGAAAGGAAAGCAAAACAGAGGCAGCAGAATTCAGGTCTCAGGCAAATTGCCCAGCCATTTTCACAGACAGTACTCCTGACCTTGAGAGCAACTAAATGCTCTCGAAACTTACTACTGTGGTACCAGTTTGCTCGTTTATTTTACAAATACTTCCATAGCATTTACTATGGGCCAGAGACAGTTCTAAGCAATTTACAAATGGTAACTCACATAATCTTTCTAACAAGCCCGTGAAGCAGGTACTAGTGCTATCCTCATTTTACCAAGAAAAGCATTGAGATCCACAGAAGTTAAATAATTTGCCAAAAGTTCCAGTTAGGAAACAGCAAAACCAGGATTCAAACCACAGAAGTCCGGTTAAATCTCAAACTTAAATGATAATCTCAGTTCAGTTCAGCTGCTCAGTCAGGTCCGACTCTTTGCGACCCCACGAACTGCATTACACCAGGCCTCCCTGTCCATCACCAACTCCCGGAGTTCACTCAGACTCACGTCCATCGAGTCAGTGATGCCATCCAGCCATCTCAGCCTTTGTCGTCCCCTTCTCCTCCTGCTCCCAATCCCTCCTAGCATCAGAGTCTTTTCCAGTGAGTCAACTCTTCACATAAGGTGGCCAAAGTACTGGAGTTTCAGCTTTAGCATCATTCCTTCCAAAGAAATCCCAGGGCTGATCTCCTTCAGAATGGATTGCTTGGATCTCCTTGCAGTCCAAGGGACTCTCAAGAGTCTTCTCCAACACCACAGTTCAAAAGCATCAATTCTTCGGCGCTCAGCTTTCTTCACAGTCCAACTTTCACATCCATACATGACCACAGGAAAAACCATAGCCTTGACTAGGCGGACCTTAGTCGGCAAAGTAATGTCTCTGCTTTTGAATATGCTATCTAGGTTGGTCATAACTTTTCTTCCAAGGAGTAAGCATCTTTTAATTTCATGGCTGCAATCACCATTTGCAGTGATTTTGGAGCCCCCAAATATAAAGTCTGACACTCTTTCCACTGTTTCCCCATCTATTTCCCATGGAGTGATGGGACCAGATGCCATGATCTTAGTTTTCTAAATGTTGAGCTTTAAGCCAACTTTTTCACTCTCCTCCTTCACTTTCATCAAGAGGCTTTTCCTCCTCAAATGCCAGAGAGAAGTGAAGCTTGAATCCAGACATTCCAAATTGACAACTTTTTTAATCCTTTTTTTAATACATAGTATGGAAAAATGTATGCGACTTTTGTTTCCTACTTCATCATATGTCCATGTTTGTTTTAACATTCAAACTATTATTCATTTACTTTCCACTGGTTAAGACTGATGTTTCTAGCTTGTAGCTTCACGTAACAGTGCGGGTGACCACATTCGAGAAGCACAGTCCTAAAATATCCACAGCTAACCACAGCCCCGTGACTGAGTTCTGCTCCAGTATTACCACTCCTAGAAGGTCCTCCTAGGCTGAGGAAAAGGTTGCCAAACCACAGCCTCCATCTGAAAGCACAGGTATTTAAGGCAGAATCGAGCTAAGATTAACTGCAGTTTGGTAGCGCTGATTCTAACTTGGAGAAGCTTGTAAAAGAAATTCTTGGTTGACTCATCATTTTTATTGTTCACATTTTTCATAAAATGAACTAGGTCCTCCTAGGCTGAGGAAAAGGTTGCCAAACCACAGCCTCCATCTGAAAGCACAGGTATTTAAGGCAGAATCGAGCTAAGATTAACTGCAGTTTGGTAGCGCTGATTCTAACTTGGAGAAGCTTGTAAAAGAAATTCTTGGTTGACTCATCATTTTTATTGTTCACATTTTTCATAAAATGAACTGTTAATTCATACCTTCAGTATTCTTGCAAATCGTGCCTACTATTTACAGTTTTCAAAGACAAAAAAAACTTTATACATTATGATGTCACCCATTTGACTAAAATTTTAATTATCATCAATCTAGTTTTTATCAAATGTTTAAATATTTTATATAAATCTCAGATATAGGCAAGAATCAATAAATGGCTATTATCAAAGATTTTAAAAGACCTCTTAATGGGTAATTTATCTTCCTCAATAGAAAAGTGTAAACATATTTTCTATGTATTTTCTTATAAATACAGATAATTAACTATATAGATATAATTAAACAGTTTGCTTTGCTAATACTATATACTCTACTTGTAAGTATTAAATACAGATAAGTATACAAAAATTTCATAGTCATTATGAAGATTAGAAAGGCACTACAGAAAGAGTAAGACTGATAGGTAAATCTATTTCTATAAGCTTGACTCCTTCAGTCTTACAAATATTAAAGAAAATAATCAAAATCTCACCCATATATGAAGTTAAGTATGGCTTGCACCAGGGAGAAGGTGCTGATATGTCAAACTGAGAACAAAAGGAAAAGGAAAATTATCTGCTTTCACCCAGACATTCTGGAACAACTTTAGCCTGCTGCTTAACAGCACGAACTCAGGTTCAACCAACCTGGTTGGGTGACTAATTTTGCCACATACTAATTAGCTGTGGCTGGAGAAGGCAATGGCACCCCACTCCAGTACTCTTGCCTGGAAAATCCCATGGGCGGAGGAGTCTAGTGGGCTGCAGTTCATGGGGTCGCCAAGAGTCGGACACGACTGAGCGACTTCACTTTCACTTTCCACTTTCATGCATTGGAGAAGGAAATGGCAACCCACTCCAGTGTTCTTGCCTGGAGAATCCCAGGGATAGGGGAGCCTGGTGGGCTGCTGTCTATGGGGTCACACAGAGTCGGACACGACTGAAGCGACTTAGCAGGGTTCAGAGTAGGGGAAGGTAATGACTGAAGCAGTATTTTGCGTGAGTTTTTCAAGTAATGGAGCTATTCTGTTTCCTGATTATAGTGGTGGTCACACTGAAGCTATGTATGTGTTAAAGTCATACTGCCATACACCAAAAAAAAAAAAAACTACTGTCAATTGTTTTAAAAAATCATTGTATAAATCAAGGTTCTCTAGAGAAACAGAAACAACAGGATGGTGTGTGTGTGTGTGTGTGTGTGTGTGTGTGTTACAAAGAATGGCTCACTTGATTATGGAGGATGACAAGACCAAAGGAGCAGTGTGAGCTGGCAATCTGGAGACCAAGGAGAGTCAATGGTACAGGTGAAATATGAAGACAGTCTGCTGAAGAACTTCATTTTGCTCAGGGAGGCTGGTCTTTTTGTTCTATTCAGAACTTCAACTGCTTAGATAAGGCCCACTCATATTATGAAGAGCAATCTGTCTTATCCTCATTTCACCAGTTTAAACATTAATCCAATTCAAAATCACTCTTCATAAAATTAACCATCACAATCATGGAAGTCACATCCTTCAATAAACAATGGAAAATTGATGGTGGAATGGAAAAAAGAAAAAGTAATATAACAAGTCACAGTCAAGCCAAGAAGCATTACAATCATAAATAAACAAATTATTTTCATGTAATTTTTATGATTCTTATCATCTGACTTCAACATTTAAAGAGTATGTGATGGAAAAAAAAGAATTTTTTGAACAGATTTTATTCACAAACTTCATGATATTCTTTTATAATATTTTGTCTATCTACTCATCTAATAATGTTAATAAGTGTGCATGCTTAGTAGCTCAATCGTGTCTGACTGACCTCAGTCATGTTTGTAACCTCGTGGACTGTATAGCCTGCCAGACTCCTCTGTCCATGGGATTTTCCAGACAAGAATACTGGAGTGGGTTACCATTTCCCACTCCAGGGGATCTTCCAACCCAAGATCAAACCCACATCTCTTCTGTCTCCTGCACTGGCAGGTGGATTCTTTACCACTGCACCACCTGGAAGCCCATTAATTCTAAGGCAGTTTGTTAAGGAAATCTCTAATTTTTGGATCTTATCACAGATGGTCCTTGCATCACACAGTCCTTGCTTCACTTCGTTAACGGAAACCATGCATTTCAGAATCATGAAGAGGGAGGCCACAGCTCCAATATGCAAAAGTTTCAATTAACGTGGGTGCTGTATAAAGCAAGGACTGCCTGTATGTATTGACTGTGACAGATACAAAACAAACTGAAATATGTGTACCTGTTAGCAGTCCTGATACCACAAATAGCATTGTTGTCAGTCAAGTGAGCTTCTAAAATTGCAAATCACTTGGGAAATTTCCAAACAAAACAAGGAACAATATTTTCTTGGTTTTCATGGTTTTTGCATGCCTGGGAAATTTTGTATGTATTAAAAATTTACAAAAAATACTTTATATGTATATCCCTAGATGCCTGTCTTGTAAATGTCAGTAGCAACTGACAAACCCTTTCCTACATATTGTGATAAACAAAAATTCCCCACAAATTACCAAAATGCTTCTAAAGAAGCAGAATATTCTCAAATGAAATCATCTCTTATAGCATTCAGTGCATGCATGCTAAATTGCTTCAGTAGTGTCTGACTCTTTGTGACCCTATGGACTAGGGCCCTCCAGGTTCCTCTGTCCATGGGATTCTCCAGGTAAGAATCCTGGAGTGGATTAACAAATTGAAAGGTAAAAACCATATGATTATCTCAACAAATGCAGAGAAAGCCTTTGACAAAATTCAACACCCATTTATGATAAAAACTCTCCAGAAAGAAGGCATAGAAGGAGCAAACCTCAACATAATAAAAGCCATATATGATAAACCCACGACAAACATTATCCTCAATGGAAATTCCCTCTAAAGTCAGGAACAAGACAAGGGTGCCCACTCTCACCACTACTATTCAACAGAGTATTGGAAGTTTTAGCCACAGCAATCAGAGAAGAAAAAGAAATAAAAGGAATCCAGATTGGAAAAGAAGTAAAACTCTCACTGTTTGCAGATGACATGACACTCTACAGAGAAAACCCTAAATACACTACCAGAAAACTGCTACAGCTAATCAATGAATATGGTAAAGTTGCAGGATATAAAACTAATACGCACAAATCCCTTGCATTCCTAAACATGAACAATGAGAAAACAGAGAAATTAAGGAAAAAATCCCATTCACCATTGCAATGAAAAGAATAAAATACTTAGGAATAAATTTACCTAAAGAAACAAAAGACCTAGATATAGAAAACTATAAAACACTGATGAAAGAAATCGAAGATGACACAAATAGATGGAGAAATATACCATCTTCCTGGGTCAGAAGAATCAATACGGGGAAAATGAGGATACTACCCAAAGCAATCTGTAGGTTCAGTGCAATCCTATCAAGCTACCAGTGGTATTTTTCACAGAACCAGAACAAATAATTTCACAATTTGTATGGAAACACAAAAAACTTCAAATAGCCAAAGCAATCTTGAGAGAGAAGAATAGAACTGGAAGAATCAACCTGCCTGACTTCAGACTATACTACAAAGCTACAGTCATTAAGACATTATGATACTGGCACAAAGACAGAAATATAGATCAGTAGAACAAAAAATAGAAAGCTCAGAAATGAATCCATGTACCTATGGACACCTTATCTTTGACGAAGGAGGCAAAATACAAAATGGTAAAAAGATCATCTCTTTAACAAGTGGTGCTGGGAAAACTGGTCAACCACTTGTAAAAGAATGAAACTAGATTTGAAGAACCCACTTATTTTACCATCAGTAGCTTATGTTAAGTTTCCTGGTGCAAGCTGGTCTACTTTCAAAATCACATAAATAGATTTATAGTTTCTGTCATGACTCAGTAAATTGTATATGTTTAAAGATTTTCAACATATACAGTGAATAAAATTATATATATGTATATCTATATATATATATAGATATGAAATCTACATTGCATGCAAGGAAAAGCCTAGAGGTGGGGTCTACTGAAATGAAATGTTAGAGCTGTAGACTGCTTAAATATTCTGAAAAAGCAAGTTGTTACCTTATAAAGGTATCTTCTATTTATTTATCTTACAAATGAGAACTTAGGAGAAACTGGACAGAGGGATAGAGGGCTGGAGCTGGGGGCAGAGGGGAAGATCAAAATACAGGGTGTGCCTACTCCCTATTTCTTACTTCACATTAAAAGTAAAGGTTCTCCCTGCATATCCAGTGATCAAAAATTCTGTCTTCTGACCTTGCCCTTTGAGAGTTCATTGACCTTTAACTTGGTCAAGGTTAAAAATGACTGTCATTCTTGACTGGGTATTATAGAAAGACAGATGTTTAAAAAAGGGTATCCATAGGGAAGAAATATCAATAGCAATATATCCCCAAGAGCAGAACCTCTCAGCATTTGCTGGGTCAGCTGGCTGGCTTCCTTCTGATACCTCTTCTGCAGGCCTTTGGCTCCTCTTTGTCTTCTTCACTAAGCCAGTTACTCCCGTTTATACACTTCTGAGCTTCCAAGAACTGTCCTGAAATCTCTAATCTCCTGAGGTCTCTTCTTGCATGCTCTTTTTTCCTTGTGGATTAATGTCCTTTTACGGATATTTTAGCCAGATTTGAGAAAGCAGAGGGCTAAAATGCTTGGAGTCTATCTGCCACTTTTCAAATCAGAAATTTAAAATATTATTCATTATAACTAGAAACCAGAAACAACCTAAATTTCCTGAGACAAGGAAGTTGTTGAATATATTAGGTGTTACATGCATGCCAAAATAACATATACGCACTCAAAATCATGTATTGAGGATTATTTAATAAGAAGAAATACTCAGAAAATGATTATAAAAGTCAGAATATAAAATTCTCTTTACAGTATGACCTCAATTCTTTGACTGACATATCAAAATAATAATAATATATCTGGATGAGGAGAGTGTAGCAAACTTATTTCATTTATTTCAAGACATTCTCCTTTTTGAATGTTACTTTTATAATCAGAAGAAATAATTTTAAAAAACATATACCAATGTTTCTTCATATCTATTTTTTTAGCTAATGTCTCCAATCTTGACTATGAATAATTTTACCTGTTGGTGAATAAAGCAATCACAATCTGATTATTTTGCCATCCAATTATCAGATTGATTGATTACATATTTTTTCAAAGTCTAAATTTCTAAAAATCTGGATATTTAAGCTTCCAGGATTCCATTTCTTCAGGGACATTTTACTGCTTTCTACTACTTTCCAGATAAATTAAAAAAGTGAGTGGGGTTTTAGAGAGAAAGGTGTTCAAAATGAAGCATCACTAACACAAACACACCTTTTCAGTCATTTGCCTTTTGGGGTGTGCTCTTCTGCTACGGTGGAACCCCTGCAGCAACCTTCCTTGCTGGCTGAAAACAGCCTTAGACTCAGTTACTTCTTAGTGACCCATAGAATCACCCTGCTCCTGATTTAGAAAAGAGAGAAATTTTGAGATAACCAGAAAAATAACTTAAGAAAGTAACTTTACTCAGATCATATGCAATCCAACCTGTGAGAAATTCATGTACTTTACCACACAGGGATAGGATGAAGCATGTGAGACAAGGGGAAAATACTAATGTTGGTCTCATCTCGTCAACTTCACCTGTGAAGCCCAGAAGAATGCTTGGTACATGCAGGTACCAAAGTAATGCTTGTGATATGCATAAATAAATGGCTGATTCTAGGGCTAGGACAGGAAGATACAAGATGAGCCTGGACTATCTTGTTATGCCAGAAGTAAAGAAGTAATCCAGAAAAATGCATGGACATAACAAAAGCACACATAAGCCAGCTTGAAGAGGCTTTTTGCTGGCCAAATCTAAGACAATTTTAAGCATCACAATAATCAAGAGTAGTAACCCACTGCCATGAACCTATGCTGATAATAATTAGATGGTAAAAAATTGAGAAAAGAGAGAGTTCTCCCTTAAAGAATAATTCAGACAGATAAATGTGGATGGAAGAGTAAAGTTAGAAATTCACAAGTTTTCAATTACCATAAAAAAATTGGTTTGGAGCAAGAATCATTACTGGATACTAAATCTAGAGGGAAGAATGTGATGAAGAGCAGGATTTTTATATATTCTTAATATGACTACCTCCAGATTACTTATTACTTGTAATGATAAATTCAAAGCAGTGACATGATTTTGATTAAATACAATCTAAATGGACTATGTGATCTTAAGCTGGATCCTGTGTTGGAGGTTCCAAAAAATGATAAAAGACTTTATTAGAACAATTAACAATATTGGAATATGGACTGCTTTAGATAAAAAGCATATCTATGTTAAATTTTCTGAAGTTGTACCAATGATGCATAAAATGATAGCTTTATTCTTACCAAATCTATACTGAAATGTTAAGGGATAAAGGGACATGATAGATGCTATCTATTTGAAAGAAGTCAGACAGGAAATATTAGACAGAACACATGCATAGGGAGGAAGGAGAAGATGCAACAAATATTGCAGATGTTAAAATTTGTTTCTCTGTGTAAAAGGTATTATGCTTTGTATTATTTTGGCATCTTTCCTATGAGTTTGAAATTATTTCCAAATAAAAAAGTTAAAGATATAATATAGCAAATACACAAAACAAAATAAGGTCAGAGAGGGTATAAGCCGAATACTACTGCTCGTCAAATAACAGGAGGAATTTTGACCAGAGGAAATGAGAGGGCAAGGAGGTCTTTAAATCAGGAAACAAATAAAGAACAATAATCAAAAAAACTTTACAGGAGCAGAGATATGGAGGAGGAAAGTAAAGGCAAAGGGAGAAGAGTCCTGAGGTACACAAAATTATAGAGATAAATTAGTAATACTAATTTGGATATACATTTGTGAGTCTATCTTGAATGTCCAAGTACAGATTATCAACTCAAATCCAAACAGTTATAAGTTGTTGAGGTCCTTTAATGGACCGGAACCTGGTGGTCCAGAGTCGACTGATAAGAAAGTAAAAGGGAGAGAAAGAGGCTGGTATTCCTTGGTTTACGCAGAAAGCCAATAAAGTCCCTGACACGGGGCTTGCTCTGTTCATGGAGGCCTCAGGCGCCCTCTTGATAGGGTGAAGGTGCAGAGCGTCTTCTTGAGAGGGTCTTTGAAGCCCGGGCAGGAAAGTGAACTCAGAGAGCCTCTGTGCTCCAGGGGATCAGCCTGAAAAAGAGAGAGANACAGCAAAAGAGACACAGATATAAAGAACAGACTTTTGGACTCTGTGGGAGAAGGCAAGGATGGGATGATTTGAGAGAATAGCATTGAAACATGTATATTACTACATGTAAACTAGATCACCAGTCTAAGTTCAATGCATGAAACAGGGTGCTCAAAGCTGGTGCACTGGGACAACCCAGAGGGATGGGATGGGAAGTGAGGTAGGTGGGGGGCTGGGGATAGGGGGACACATGTACACCCGTGGCTGATTCATGTCAACGTATGGCAAAAACCGCCACAATATTGTGAAGTAATTAGCCTCTGATTAAAATAAATTAATTATTTAAAAAAAAAAATACTGGAGTGGATTGCCATGCCCTCCTCCACGGAATCTTCCCAATCCACAGATGGAACCTGCCATCTCTTATGTCTGCCACATTGGCAGATAGGTTCTTTACCACTAGTACTAACTTGGAAGCCCCTTTTCTTATTGCTTCTTTACACCAAAACCAATAACCTCCGTAAACTTGATTCTTAAGGTAGTAAGAGGAGAATCATCAGGAGAGGCCATTGCCTTTAAAATAAACTAACCCAAGGACAGACATAGGAGAAAATGCTGCCCTTGAAGTCATGCAGTAAGTTCATCCTGTGACTCAGCTCATGGGCAGTAGATTCATTGTTATTTTGTTTATTTTAAAACTTTGTTTGTAAACTCAATGTCCACAATACATTGCCAAGATAGTATAGTTCTGATCTGTGTAAATGTTTTGGTAACTCATTAAAATAACAATTCACTACTTCAGTTACACTTCTGATAATATCATTCACCTTTAGATCTTTCAATTAGTAAAGACAGTGGTGTCCTTGATTATAAGACACTGTCACTATTTCTGGAAAAAAATAAAATAAAGGAATGTACTTCCCAATGATTGTTTATCACTTGATAATTACAGAGTCCTTGCAGCTATTCTCTATATTTCAAGAACTCCTATTTTTTTCCTCAGGATCCAGCAGTTTTTTGCTTTAATTTATTTTCCTCTTAAATACCTCCTGCTATTTAAGCAATAATTCCTTCTAAATCAATTGTTAGCAGCAGTTAATGACCGGTTGGTTAATTAATAGCTCAAAGCAAAGCTGAGGGTGTTCCCTGTGCTAACAAACCACCAGCCTCTAACTGGGGTATTATTGTTAATGTACCCTGTAATCATTGGCTTCTCAAGCAGCCTCACTGCCACATATTATTTTATTTTAACTAAAAAAGATGAGTTGAGTGGGAAATAGGTGACAGCACGCTACAGTCAATCATAATATTATACACATTTTGAAGTTATTTGCATGTTCAGCTTGATCCTTATTTCCACAGGATGTGCCAATAGGCAGGGGGATGAAATATCAGCCTGTACTGTTTAGGAAGCTCTTTTCACCACAGCAGTTTCCTCTCTTCAACCTCCAGTGCTCCAAGCCTGGTGTAGCTGCAGCAACCTCATGGCATTCTGAATCTTTTCTGTTCCAAAACTGTATTCTTAAGCACTGTGCTCCTGACAGTAGAAGGAAAGAAACTGTGCTGCACACTTCCTGCCCGATAAACATATGGTTTACTTACTGACATCAGATATGCCTTTTGTACAGCTAATAGAGAGGATATGTGCTTACTAATTAGTGCAAGAAACAAAACATCAAGAGTCCTTAGTTCCTAACATCTTCTGACTTGTTCTGTGCAATCTCAGGGAAGTGATTTAGCAAGTCTTTACTTCTTGTGCTAATAATTCTAGCAATCAACCTATATTAAAGAGAAGATGAGTATTCATCAGAAAAGAGTCTAGAAGAGCTATAATGCCCTCAAGTTTTGCTTTTTCTAGAAATATATTTATGAACATATTGCATGAAAATAAATATCAAGTAGATATTTTGTGTCTCACTAAAGTAATGCTTTCATTTTTCTATGTCCTCTTTTTTTTTTAATCAATTTCTTGAGAGAGGACTGGCAAGAAAGTTTTGATTGTGTCATCCAACCCTCACTGTGTATCTATGACACACTGAGATACTAAGGGTGAATAATACTGTGAAGGGTCGCTGCTGCTGCTGCTGCTGCTGCTGCTAAGTCACTTCAGTCATGTCTGACTCTTCGCGACCCCATGGACTGCAGCCCACCAGGCTCCTCCATCCATGGGATTCTCCAGGCAAGAGTACTGGAGTGGGGTGCCATTGCCTTCTCCCTGTGAAGGGCTAGGATATGAATATTAGCTAACAGTTTTCCTTCTAGATTTCAGTGTAATGGACTATTGCTGGATAAAACAGAGTAGTATGATGGAATCATAAATCTCAAACCCCAACTTTAAGGATTTCCTGACAACATGGTCTTTTATAGACGATAATGGAGGAGAAAGTTGATGAATTAAAAGGAAGGAAAAGTATAGGCTATTCAAGAATAGGGAAAATTCTGAAGGGGAAAGACATGGGAGATACATAAACACTGGAGGAAAAAAGATGAACATGAAAGATACTATGAAATACACTTCCAGTAAAAGTCATGTGGTGTACTTATGTTTATGAGAACCAGAAATAATGCTTTCAGCTGAGTTACAAGGGAAATGAGAGTTGGAGTCCATGTCCCCTGATCTCCACCAGGATTTCAAGCTTGGTTTGCAGGCAGTTGCCTAGATTGTTATTAAAGGTTACTCATTGGAGCTCCAGTCTATCTATATTTTCGTATTTTCATGATTTCTAAAATTTCACTGTTTACTGAAACTGACTCAGATTCCCAGAATAAGCAAAACATATCCATTAATATAATAAATACTCAACATGTTCCTGGTCTATAGAGATGATTAAAAACATAAAAGATTAAATTTGTTCACAGAAATGACTTTTTGACCAAAGTTCCCGAATGGATTGCTCTCCCATAAGCCTACCTGTAATGGTCTGAACTTTGAGGTATGACGTTCCCACCAGAGATATAAAAGATATTCCTTGCTATGTGTCCATTTAAACAGCCATCTTCGCATTTAGAGAGACTCTGTGCTCAGTCACTAAGTCGTGTCCGACTCTTTGTGACCCCATGGACTGTAGCCCACAGGGCTCCTCAGTCCATGGAATTTTCCAAACAAGAAAACTGATGGGTTGCCATTTCCTCCTCCAGAGGATTGTCTTGAACCAGGGATCAAACCTGTGTCCTTTGTGTCTCCTGCATTGGCAGGTGGATTCTTTACCACTAGCACCACCTTTTGGGAGAATTTATTCAAATTTGGCAAGGACTTATTTTCTTAACTTTATGTTAATATTAATGGGAAAATATAACTTTGGCTTGCTGAGAAGGTACTGAATCTTATTCCCTTTAATACTAACAACGAATCTCCCTGGTTCAGTCAGTTCAGTTCAGTCACTCAGTCGTGTCTGACTCTTTGCGATCCCGTGAACCACAGCACGCCAGGCCTCCCTGTCCATCACCAACTCCCAGAGTCCACCCAAACCCATGTCTTTTGGAACCAGTTTGTTGTTCCATGTCCAGTTCTAACTGTGGCTTCCTGACCTGCATACAGGTTTCTCAAGAGGCAGGTTGGGTGGTCTGGTATTTCCATCTTAGTATTATTAAAATTTATTGTGCATACTGAAGACACCAAGGTGCAAAGATGTTAAATAACAGCCAAAAGTCAGCCAGCTAGCAGTGAGCAAAGCCAGAGTCAAAGCAGAATTCTGCCTAATGCCAACACATAACATCATTATATCTAATGCAGAACACTGATCCTTGAATCTCACATCAATCTCTAAGTCAGAGCATGTTGCTTCTGATGATCCACAATCATCCTTTTCAGGTTCCACCCTTATACCACATCCACTTAATATTTTCTTAAAATTTATTTACAACCATAGAGTTATTTGGGGAAAAAACAGAATGTGAGATCATTTTTGCTTTCTGAAGTGTCTTGATTAAAGTTAGATGGCTGACACTGAAACAGTATCCCTCATCTCAAAGCTCATGGCTGCGTGGAAACCCAACTGACGGTGCACATGATCAGGATATGGTCCTCAGTGCCATGAAATCACTCAGGGTTTTATTACTATTATTAATATGTTCAACTGACTTTTTCAAGACTCGACCAGGGATGAGTATGTCTTCCAGTTTCCCTGAAGGGGTGCTCAAGCTAGGTAAACTGAAGGAAGACTAAACAGTTCGTAAGTGAGCTCTCCCAACAATGGGAGAGTCAGCAGCAACCTTTGGGACTTTTAAATTATTTTGCAGTAATTTATAGCTGTGGGTCTGAATCAACAGCATTACTTCTGCATTTGCCAAAGCAAGAACAACAAAATCCCCATGCATGTCCTACTGTTATCAAACGCAGTTTCTTTATTAAATTGACTTTTGTTTCAGGTTTATCACCTAGACTTCTCTGCTTTAAAGCAGGCTGTTGTGTAAGCTGTCACAGCTACTAACTAGTTATGGATCGGAAAGCTAAGCATAATGTAAGATCCTATGAATCTAGGATCACATAGCAACATTTCAGTTGGTTGGACTATGTTTAGTATACGTAAGAATATTAGATGAAATAAGCCATGCAGAATAAATTTCTCACACACACAACTGAATGAGCATATCTAGTTGTTAAACCACACTAATTATTCACACAGTTGGCAAGTATTCAAAATACTGGAGCAGTGGACACTAGTGCAGTAAAAACAATTTTCACACGTTTCCATTTGCTGTGAAAATTGTTCTTCCAATACCCCTTAAAGTGTTTACAGTTCATTAGAAAATGTTTAATCTCCACCAAACTGTATTCAAAGCAGTATATTTTCTATTTCTTCACATTACATCACTGGCAAATAATAATCGAAGAAAGTGTTTTTTTGTAAGTAAAAGGAAGTAACATGGGAACAGGACTTGGTTTTGCAAGTTTTCAAGCTGCAAAGTGGAAGCTCAGGTGATGACCCAGCTTCAGGGGAAAAAACTGAAAAATCAGGCCTCCTTCTTGGGAGGGGATTCTGCTAAAAATTGTAGATTGTGTGGCTTGCATTTGAGTCTTGAGGACAGTTTAAAAGCAGATATCAGTTAGCCAAGACTTCAAGAAGAAGCAATTTGCTGACATTTACATTTGACTGCTAGTGAGTGCTCCAGTGAATGCAGGAAGAAAATGGAGGTGTGAAGTTCTGGTTAAACCATGTCATTAACGCCACTACAGGCATTCAGACCCACCTATATAATTATCTGGTATAATCAGAGCTTTCTGTTCATTTTTTATACATAAGAGAGAAAAAACAGTCACTTTATCCTGTTGTTATGTGAATAGCAAGCACTGATTATCCCAGTTTATCCTAAAAAAAAAAAAAAAACTGGCAAATACTCTCAGGGAAATCTTCATGATTTAGGGTAGCATGGATTTCACCCTGATAAATTGTTTTTTCCAAGGCTTGCCTTTCTAAATGTTTGCTGTCCAAAGGTCACGCGGTCATGGCCAACAGAACAAACCCTATAGAATTAGAGAAATGATAGCATTCAAGAGTTCCATTTAGATTCAGATATGCCCAGAGTAAAGACGGCTTGTGCTGGATTAAAGCCCAGGTTTCTCTCAGTGACTTTTGATTCATTAAAAGGTGTCGTGGCAAAGGAGTTTACATATAGTGACATGGATGAACACTCATGTTCCGTTTCCTCTGTTTTCTTTGAGGATGGCTTGTGTGGACATATTTGGTACAGGGCTAGCCTATCTTTTGTTGACCATGAGACAGGAATATGAACAGAGTCGAGTCCAAATTATTTAAAACATATGAATCAGGTTTTTTAAGAAAACCACCAATTAAATAAAATCTATTTTATCTTCCTACCTAAACTAATATCCTTGAAAACCACCTGGAACACCAGATTGGAATTTGGAATTCTCAAATGTCTCAGAGTTGCAAGCTGGGAAAGCAACAAGTTCAGGATCTGTGTCCCGGGCTGTGAAGTTCGCGGAAAGTTATTTTCTAAATCTGCTCCAATTTTCCAACATTACTCCAAGAATGTGCAGATTAAAACTGAATAGAATCTGTTCTGCTTTGGAAAGAACAGTGATATATACATATTTCGGAAAGATATCCATCCAAAATAGTTTTAGGACTTAAAGAGAGTAAGTTTTATCTGAAAATGCACTTATAAGAATCAGCTCAGACTTGAAAATTAATAAATGGAAATTAACTAGACTTTAACAGAGGTTGGGCTAATAGCAAGTATAACAGTTTGTTATTTGCCAAAAAAAGACAATTTCTTGGCTCTAATGTGTCACATCACTGCCATGGCCTGTATCGGTTACAATTTATGGCTCCGCCACAGTTTGATATGGTTGACTAAAGGCTTTTTTTCTTCTAAAGAGCTTTCTGTATGGAAAATTCAGAACCCAGTTGTTTTGACAGTTTGGTTATTTAAATATGTTTTCATTGCTTTTGCTCACTACTCCTTAACTCATCTTATCAGCACCTATTATTTACCAGGTACTCTTTCAGGTATAAGATCTACAGAGATTAAAAAATAATAATCTTCTGCCAAGTCAAAGGACTTGGACTATTATCTGGCTTGCCTAGGGTTAAATATTTGCATTTGATAATATTATTCAAGTTCTTTGAACAACATTTTCTCAAGAAAAACTAAAATAGTATTTCCTGCAGGGACTTGGTGAGAATAAAGCACAACCTAAAGAATTCGGTTTCATACATGGAAAAGCCACATTCTCCAGGAAGCCAGGAGCTTCTCTCGGGTACCCAATGCTGTTGTGAATGATTAAGCTTGCTTTCCCCCTCTGTATAACAAATTCTTCTTGAGTTCTCACTGTAAACAATTGTCAGTTTTAGTTGATTACCTCATTTATTTCCCCTATAAAACTTTCAAGATGTGCATAGGATCACAAGCTTCCAGTCCTCCTCACAGGAGAGTTTTAGAAGAATGTCACAGCGCTGGGACTTCCTTGGTGGCCCAGTGGTTAAAGCCAACATGCTTTCAGTGTAGGGGGTGGTGGGTTCAATCCTTGGTCAAGGAACTAAGATCTCACATGCCATGCAGTGAAGCCAAAAAATAAAAATATTAAAAAATAAATAAAATAAAATAAAAAGAAGAATCTCACAGCTCTTTAATTATTGCTGCCTGGCTAGAAAGGGCTCTAATTCTGTGTTCTGCACAGTGTGTAATTTGTTTTGGTGCTCAATAAATGTTAAATACCAATAATAACCATGGTGGTAATCAGAATTCCTTCTGATATAAGCTTGTTTGTCTCAACCTTGTTTTTACCCTGTGTCTCTTAGTAAATTGCCTGGCATTTTCCCTGCTGCTCTTGTCTTTTTTAATTACATCCTACTGACATGATTCTACAGGCATCTTAAAGCAAATGGAAGGAAGGCTTACTGCTCTCTACACAAAAGGAGCTGCAGGAAGCAGGTGCCTAGCAGTCAGAATAATAAATTCCAAAGAAATAGGCTGGGTCATGCTTTCATTCCTCATAAATACAAAATGGTGGGTATAGGGAGAGTGAAGGCACAGGAAGGAAGGGGAGAACTTAGTTTGCATGAGTCCACTGCCAAGGACAAGCACAACTTTTCTTTGTTTCCTTACATGAGTTGTACTGGGGAGAGTTGGCGCAGTACAGCAATTCATAGCCACTGCATAAGGCATTTGCTTGGGACTGGAAAAGGAAGAATCGTGTACAAATGTCACTGATAAACAGAAATTGAGCATCTCTTTTACAAAACCCACATATTAGTGGCACAGTGGAGAAATACATAAAAAAAGAATAAAATTTCCATTGTAGGCAACTCTGGTTTGGGGAGTCATGGAGGCCCATTCATGAACAAAAGCCATGTGCTGGTCTATCTAGGATGAATAAGTTTTCTTCCTGGTCTCTTCCTTGATATTGATATTAAAAATAGTGTCCTTTCTTCAAAAGATTAAGCATTTGGCTTACGTAAGCTTTGAGCATTGAGTAAAGCATTAAGGATTGAGTAGATTCTCTTTAAGAGCTTCCCTAGTGGTTCAGGAGTAAAGACTCCACCTGCCAGGAGACTTGGGTTTGATTCCTGGGTTGGGAAGACCCCCTGGAGAAGAAAATGGCAACCCACTTCAGTATTCTTGCCTGGGAAATTCTGCAGAGGGGCCTAGCAGGCTGCAGTCCATGGGGTTGCAAAAGAGTCAAATACGACTTAATGACTAAACAATAGCAACACAGATTCTTCAGGACCTTTAAAGCTGTGGAGAAAAACCTTTGCAAAGTTTAATCTTCCAAAGTTAGTATGTAATGCTAACTTCATTCTTACATTTTTAAAACTATATTTATATTATACATTAAAATGTATCAATGAAAATCACAGTCCCTGCTTTCTGGAAGCTGGCAGTTCAGTGGAAGAGACATATTTTATAATTTATGAAAATAATTATTAAATTATAAATGTAGAAAAGTATAATTGGAAAAGTTATGTATGGAAAAATATGGGTACCATGTAAGCATATTGCAGAAGGCACTCATTTCCTTTGGCAAGGGGGTGATCTTAATAAACAAAACAAGGGAAAGTGGAGAAAGAACTTAAGACACTCCTGCAAATAGTCTGTGAAAGAGATAACGCTAACTGGGCCTAATGTTGCGACAGTTCAGATGGACCAACGTGGATATATTTGATACGTGTTTCAAAATCTGAATTGGTAAGACTTTGTGATTGGAGGGAAGAGTGATGAAAGAGAAAGAAAGCAAGGCTGACTCTCAGTGAATAACGACGCCATGTACTGAGCTAAGAGAGAATGATGAGTGGCAGTGGATGGATGGGGAGCAGGCAAGAAGGAGAAATTCAATTTTGGAAATGTTTACATAAAGTATATTTACATGAGCCCTAAAAATGGAAAGAAAACTATATAAATAAGAGGTTTTTTTCCTCTGCTTTCAAATAAACTTTTATGACAGTTTTCTCCACTGCTATTGAGAAGACTGAGCAGAGTGCTTGGTCTAATGTCATTCAGGGCTCTTGTAAAACTCTGGATATCTCTCCACATTTGAAAGGTTCCTACATTTTGAATCCTACACTCTTGGGTTAAAATTTTAAGAAAAAATACTTTTTATTTTCCTTTGGGGCGCAGACATGTGCTTTAATTCCATCAATTAGAAGTACCTGTGGAGACGCTTACTCCTTGGAAGAAAAGTTATGACCAGCCTAGATAGCATGTTGAAAAGCAGAGACATTACTTTGCCAACTAAGGTCTGTCTAGTCAAGGCTATGGTTTTTCCAGTGGGCATGTATGGATGTGAGAGTTGGACTGTGAAGAAAGCTGAGCACCGAAGAATTGATGCTTTTGAACTGTGGTGTTGGAGAAGACTCTTGAGAGTTCTTTGGACTGCAAGGAGATCCAGCCAATCCATTCTGAAGGAGATCAGCCCTGGGTGTTCTTTGGAAGGAATGATGCTAAAGCTGAAACTCCAGTACTTTGGCCACCTCATGCAAAGAGTTGACTCACTGGAAAAGACTCTGATGCTGGGAGGGATTGGGGGCAGGAGGAGAAGGGGACAACAGAGGATGGGATGGCTGGATGGCATCACGGACTCGATGGACATGAGTCTGAGTGAACTCCAGGAGTTGGTGATGGACAGGGAGGCCTGGCATGCTGCCATTCATGGGGTTGCAAAGAGTCAGACAGGACTGAGTGACTGAACTGAACTATGGAGACTTTAATTTGGAAGTGAGCTACGGAAAGCAGGAAGCTAGACATCAATTTTGCTGGTGTGCTGTCATTGTTTTGCAGTTGGTGGTAGCAATCACTATCACTATCACTATCAGGCCAATTAGAAGTGAGGTTCTATTGTTTCTGAAAGTGAAAAGCCTATTTCTTCAGATCTTTCAACGATTCTCCGAGCAATGTAATATTCCCTAGTAACTCCCATTCTGTTGAAAGTAGCAAAAGTTACTGTCTTCAACTAAAACAACCCAAGGTCTAATTAATACACAGAAACAATACTGTGTACTACACAGTATTAAATATTGTATTACACAGTATTATTACAGTATTAAAATACTGTATAACATTTTTTATTATTATAGTATTAAAATACTATATAACATTTCCACTTACATAACTTGTTATACATTGAACAATATATCTACTTCAAAGTGCTAAACTACTAAATTAAAAATGTTTTAAAAAAACACAGAGATGCTTTTAAGAAAATAATCTAATAATTTAAACTTAATAATTAAGTTCATAGACTGTAACAGAATGCCACAAAGCAGGAAATAAACTTCAAAACTGTAGGAAATGAATACAGAAGACATTCCTAATAAGTCTGTTTATAATTAGTGTGTAGAAGACAGAAATGAAAAATGGAAATCTATGTATGTAATTCTAAGTTAACAGATGTAAAATTGTTGTAAAACAAGGACACTCAAACTAGTCTTTCAAATTTTCAATTTACATTGAATCCAGGAAGTGACTGCAGTCAATATGCATAAATTAACACATTTTTAAATAGGTTTCCTTATCTACGGGGCTTCCCAGGTGGCAGTGGTAAAGAATGCAAGAGACACAAGTTCAGTCCCTGGGTGGGGAAGATCCTCGAAGGAGGAAATGGCAACCCACTCCAGTATACTTAGCTGGAGAATTCCATGGACAGAGAAGCCTGGCAGGCTGCAGTCCATGGGGTTCCTCAGACTGAGTGACTGGCACACATGCACATACTTATCTAAAAGCAGGAAATCAGTCTTTCTCAAACTATAGTTAAAAACAAAAACTAAAAAAAAAAAAAAAACTTTCTTTAAAATCTAGATATTCTTTATCCCATCTAATTTCTTCAAGCTACCCTTATTATTCAATGGGCCACCTAAAATCTGCTCAAACATTGTATGTCAGTCCTGCAAATTCTGAGAAACCTTCATGAAGGCAGAAAGTTGATTGGAAACAAATTTTACTGTCTCAAATACAGACTCAGACTGTCTTAAAAAGAACTAATATTTATTTAATACATTCTACATGCCAGGCCCTGCATTACCTACTTTCTTCACAATGTCTACAAGATGAAGAACATGAAGTTTTTGGAAAACTGATATCACAGAGTTAGCAAAGGGACAAATCTGAGATTCAAATTGCCTAGCTCCCGAACTCTGCTCTTTCCACTGTATTACACCAACTCTATCAACATGTAGACATGTTCTAACCCTGCCACCTGATAGGGTTCTCAGCAGGTCCTGCCCATCCAAGCTTGTCCTCTTCCTCAGAAAATGTGATGCTCTGGAAAAGCCCAGTTCCAGTATTTAAGTTTTTTCCTAGCTGTGGCTCATCCCCATCCTTTATTCCTGGCAGAGTTGAGCCCCGTTTTCAATTTTTCTGATTGCTCTCAAAATGATTCTCCAGAATCAAGTCAAGTTATCTGCCAAACACTAGGATATGTCTTTTCTGCATTTCTATTATTGTTTCCCATCTACTCCATTTAATCTAGACCCACTTAGGTACTTTCATAGTCAATGAATTGAATTTCTCACACTTTCTTGAATCAATTTAAACCTTGAGGGATACAGTTCCTGATTTGCCCTTGATTTTTTTCATTTACCTCCAACAAGTTCCTTTTGGCTATGGACCAAGTCCTGTGCCTGACACGCGTGCTCTGTTGCTTAAATCATGTCGAACTCTTTGTGACCCTATGGACTGACGCCCTCCAGCCTCCTCTGTCCATGGGATTCTCCAGGCAAGAATACTGGAGTGGGTAGTCGTGCCCTTCCCCAGGGGATCTTCCCTACCCAGGGATCGAACCAACATCTCTTACATCTCCTGCACTGGCAGGAAGGTTCTTTACCACTAGCGCCACCTGGAAAGCCCAGACTAAAGTGCTACCAGAATACCAAATCAATAGACTACCACTGCCCCAAACTCTATTCGCGAAGCAGTTCTTTTTTTTTTTTTTTTTAATGCATTAAAGGAAAAGATCCTTAAAGCAAAAATAGCATTTTTAACAACAGTAAGTGAGAGTTACATTATTTCACCCATTACAAAGGACTTACACATTCACTGTTCATTCTAGGGCAGTGAATACATGTATTATCCTGTCATTATGAAAAAGTAAAATAGAGATCCTAAATATTAAATGATTTACCTGATGTCACAGAGCTAGTGGATGGAGCTGGGTCTCAAATCTAGGCTTTATCTAAGCTTTTTTTAATTCCAAATTCCATCTTTCTGAGAAGTAACAGCATTTATGACAAATATAATAATAAACCATTTAGTAAAATTCACTAAAACATATCAGTGAAACAGATAGTGTAACTTCAATGAGTTTTTAAACTCAGATACAAAAAATTGGAAAAAATTTCACAGTAGAAAAAAATATTAATTTTTCTCAGTGTTTTTGAAAAGCTCTGAATGTTTCTTGATAGTATGGGGATTGGTTAGTCTAAATTGATAATTATACATGATTGAAGCTGTATTATTTACAGACATAGGGGACTAGAAATACTTATTCAAAATGTGTTAGATCTAGCACATTTTATTTCACTGACTTACAATTCTTTGTTCATATATTTCTTCAACAATAGGGTCCACAGGATCAGATTTTTCTCTGAAGAAACTTATAATAGAAAATATAACTAACTCTATAAGGCTATAAATAGAACTAAATGAGTGGTTATGAAAAATAGCTGTTAGTAGAATTCAGATAAAAGATGAGTTGGAGTGATTTGGAGCAGGGGTCAAAAAACTACCACCCATGGGCCAAATCTGGCCAGCCACCTGTTTTGTAAATAAAATTTTATTGGAATATAGCCACATTCATCCATTTATATATTTTTATGGTCTCTTTTCTGTTAGATGAGCAGAATTGAACCTTTGTAACAGAGACTTGATTAAGTACACAACACCTAAAATATTTATTACATTCTGTAGTTTCCAGAGTAAGTTTGCTGGCTACTGATAGTGTAGTTGTTACAGAAGATTTTGTGGATGTAGAAGAGTTGGGCCTATGTCATTGGTAAAAATGGGGGAAAGGGTTGAAAGGAGAGAATTCAGGCAGAGAATCTAGAAATAGCAGAGACATATTTGTAATATATGCTTGGGAATGGTCAAGGGACAGTAAAAAGTATGACTTGGTTCAAATACAGGACTGAAGCTGGGAACTGAACAGGTATACACTTGAAAGGCTGACAAAATTCCAGGGCATTTTAGGCCAGGCTAATTCATTTGAAGTTTTCCTAAAGAATTTCACTGGCCATCCACTGAAGGTATAAATCTCAGTGCCCTCATAACCCAGTTCAGGATAGAGTCAAGAGGAGAAGAGGCAGGAAGGAAGGAGGGAGGGGGGATGGGAAGAACAAGGAGAAGTAGAAAGAGAAAAAGCAGCAACAAAACAATCATATTTCTGGTACTTTTTAATGTTAACGGGGATGCTGTTTGTAATGAAAGCAACACTTTCAAAAATCCTCTTTCTTTTCTCATTCCTAGCCCAACCTCCACGCTTGCTGTGCTTAGCTGTTAACTCGTGTCCAGCTCTTTGTGAGCCCGTGAACTGCAGCCCGCCAGGCTACTCTGTCCGCGGGGCTCTCCAGGCAAGCATCCTGGAGTGGGCTGCCGTAGCGACCGTAGTTTCTCCCTGGCCTTAGTCTTTCACCTTGTTTCTTCACCAACTCACACAACGCTTGTTATTTTCTTCCCTCCCGCTGTCCTAGTTCTCCCTCCCACTTGCTTGCTTTTCTTTCTCCTTCTACCTTTCCCCACTTGCTTTGTCCCTCCTCTATCAGTCCACCATTTCTCCTTTATGCAGTCTTGAAGTCCCCCAGGAAAGACGGGGCTCTCTCTACAGCAGGGGCTTATAATGTGATTCGTGCCATCAACTGGTGGGCAGTCCAGTGAAGCCTGTGGACCTCTCTCGGATCAATGCTTCTAAATGCTTAAAACAGAATACACTAGACTATAAAAGAAACCGAAGAGACTGAAACACAGTGAGTAAAACATGATATTAAATAATTATGTCGTAGTACAGGTCTTCTGGGCTTCGCAGGTGGCGCTAGTGGTTAAGAACCCACCTGCCCATGCAGGAGACACAAGAGATGCAAGGTTGATCCGTGGGGTTGGGAAGATCCCCTGAAGGAGGGCATGGCAATGCACTCCGGTATTCTTGCCTGGAGAATCCCATGAATAGAGGAGCCTGGTAGGCTACAGTCCACAGGGTCACACAAAGTAGGACACAACTGAAGTGACTTGGCACACAGGTTTCCCTGGTGGCTCAGTGAAAAGAATCTGCCTGCCAGTGCAGGAGATATGGGTTCAATCTCTGGGTCAGGAAGATCTCCTGGAAAAAGGAATGGCAGCCCACTCCAATATTCCTGCTTGGGAAATCCCATGGACAGAGGAGCCTGGCGGGCTACAGTCCATGGGGTTACAAAAGTTCTGGACATGATTTAGTGTTTAAACAACAACATATATGTCTTTTATCTATACATTAAATAACAAGATCTGATGATAAAATTAATAGCTGCTATAGTTAAAAATAGTGATCAGTGTAAATGCTGTCTCTTATACACATCTAGATGTGTATAAGAGACAGGGTTAAACCATGTCATTAACGCCACTACAGGCATTCAGACCCACCTATATAATTATCTGGTATAATCAGAGCTTTCTGTTCATTTTTTATACATAAGAGAGAAAAAACAGTCACTTTATCCTGTTGTTATGTGAATAGCAAGCACTGATTATCCCAGTTTATCCTAAAAAANGATATCTACAATTAAATATATATATAAATATATATAATACATGTCTATATATAAATATGTACTTATATATGTAAATATATTTCTATTGTGGAAAAGCTTCCGATGTCACTAACATTACCTTCATTTGTTGCCACTTTAATTCATAATTGAAGATGTTTAATTTTACTTAGTGGTTAGTGAAAAGAAAGATGGAGTTTTTAGCACCCTCATTAGATAATCTCCTGAAATCTGATTTGGAAACTCCTTCCCTAGAGGATGAATGAGAAGGCACTAAACGAGCAAAGACCAAAGTCCTTTCAATAGGTAGGATAAATGGAAGAAAGCTAGGAAGTCTCACATGAGAATATTTTTTTAACCACTAAACTTTTTAAGTAAGAAGGAAAATTATAGCAATGGGGCTTTTATAAACATTTATTTGACAGCATTCAAAGTTGGGAAAAGGTGATTTAAATAAACTAGTCAGAATATTTTATAACAGTCAGTGCACAAGGTGAACAACATCACTTACATTATATTTGGAAACAGTAGGAAAGATCTTACCTGAATTCAGAAAATATTTCATTTATTTAACTGCCACATTTAAATCAGGGATTCTTACTTAGTAGCTAAGTTGTGTTCAACACTTCTGCGATCCCATGGACATTTCCCAGGCAAGAATATTGGAGTGTGTAGCCATTCCCTGCTCAAGGAGATCGTCTCAACACAGGATCAAATTTGGGTCACCAGAATTGTAGGCAGATTCTTTATAGTCTGAGCCACCAGTGAATCAGGGGTAGATGACAATTAAGCAAATGTTTCTCCAAACTGAGTATTTAGTTTCACAAGGTAATTTGTTCCCCAAATCAGCTACACTTACAAACACATGCACACATTCAGAGCATGTACAACTAGAGAAGGTAGCAAAGTTGTTGGAAATCCAGTGCATTCAAATTGTTCAACAGGAAACTGCTATATTCTCCCGAAATACAGGTATTTTGAACATGATTTATCTGTATGTCATAGAATAAAAGTTAGAGTTGTAGTTTAAATTCTCACTTTGCCACTTGTTAACTGTGGCAAATTCCTTTAAGCATCAGTGTTTTTCATCTTGAAAGTTAGAACAATGCTAATGCTCTCTAGCCCAGAGGGCTACAGAGAGAATAATTACTCCATACATGCAAAAGCACTAATCATGGTATTGGATGCATTGCAAATATTCAATATGTGTTTATTGTATTTCAAAATAAGAGTGTACTACTAGATCCACAAATTAAGATGCTATCATTTAAAATCATCTTTAAATGAAAGGTCTCCAATGTACCCCTTTCTTCTTGACTAAATCATGTGTTTGCAGTCCTAGAAAGAAAGCTATAATTTAGCTCTCCATAAAATTTCCTTGATCCTGAGGCAACACTGAGGCTATAACACTTAAGCATTCAAAGTATTAGAAAGTTGAGTATCTAAATAGGTACTTTGAAAGAATTTTGATTACATTGTATACTCCCATCTTACTGCCTTGGTACAAAATAATTATACTCTTTTGAACACAAGATTTCAGTGTACCAACCCAGATTTCTGAAGTTGTGCAGCCTCAGGGTAGATGGAGAAAATGTTATGAAATTCAGCTTTACCTTGTTCTCTTGAGAACAAAAAAACAACAGTTGAAATAATGGGAATTAAAATCCCGTGGGCTAGCTGGTAATGTGGCACCGAGGGGGACAGTGAGTATACCTGAACGCTATAAGTCTACTTAAACCTGCACTAGGTTTTATCTAAAAAACAAGCAAGCAAACAAATAGTAGCTTTTATACGTGCTTTCTTGGAAACAAAATTAAGTGCTCTCTTATGAGGATATATATTTGTGTGTTCATGCTAAGTTACTTCAGTTGTGTCCAACTCTTTGTGAATCTATCGACTGTAGCAGGCCAGGCTTCTTTGTCCATGGGATTCTCCATGCAGGAATATTGGAGTGGGTTGCTCTCCTCCAGGGGATCTTCCTGACCCAGGAATCAAACCTGGGTCTCCTGCATTGCAGGTGAATTCTTTACTGCTGAGCCACCGGGGAAGCCCCAAGGATAGATATATTAGTATGCAAGATTCCTTCTAGTGAAGATGTATTTTAACAAACTAATCCTTTTTAAAATGATATCTATATTTTGTCCTAAGAGAAAATGTTATTATGGCTCCCTTGAATGGCCTGAAACATTTTGAGCCAACCTCGTGTTCATGTTGGTCTCTCTGTATCTTTCCTAAGTCCAACTAAGTGTCATTTAACCTTCCCGATTTTATAAGCCATCAGCACTTTTCTTGTCCATCACTTCAACTGCACAAGACTGGACCATAAAATTGAAAATTTAAGCCAAGCTGAGAGAAAAATTGTGATTCGTCCCGGCCCTCTCCTAGACATTAGGTTTATCCTCTGGCCTCTTACTCAGTTTGCCCGAGAGGCCTCCAAGCCATAGTTAGTTATTTATGTGACCCCTTCCTCGCTAAAACCACAGCAAATCTTCTCTGATTTTACTTTTTTCTGCCCTTCTATTTACTAGGGTAGATTAAAGGTTGCTCTTGACTAAGACCTCGTAACCAAAGATTCATCACTTTCTGCATCTTCCTTATGGCTTGCATTTTAAGAGAACCTTGATGTTCTGTCTGTAGCCCACACACTGATAGAGAAACATAATTTTTTCTTTTACTTCCAAAAGTTTGCATAATTTCAGGATCTATGTGTGGGAGCTGTGTAACCATGCTGCTACAAGATGAAAGGCAATGGCATTTTTTGCAGTTCTGCTATGATGTAGAAGTACAGCACTATAAAACTAGAGAAACGGGATCTCAAAAAAGGTGGAATATAGAGGTCACAAATTCAAATGCATACAGAGTCCAGGTAGGTAAACTGCTATATTTTGTGACTACACATAAGACAACAGAGTAGTGAATTGAGTTCAGTCATTGAAAACAACTAAATACCTCTGAGCTATGCAAAACTTCCCTGGTGGTCCAGTGGCTAAGACTCTGTGTTCCCAATGCAGAAGGCCCAGGTTCAATCCCTGGTCAAGGAACTAGATATGCCCATTTGAATGCAGAGTTTCAAAGAATAGCAAGGAGAGACAAGAAAGCCTTCCTCAGTGAGCAGTGCAAAGAAATAAAGGAAAACAATAGAATGGGAAAGATGAGAGATCTCGTCAAGAAAATTAGAGATACCAACAGAACATTTCATGAAAAGATGGGCACAATGAAGGACAGAAATGAAACGGACCTAACAGAAGCAGAAAATATTAAGAAGAGACCGCAAGAATACACAGAACTATACACAAAAGATCTTCATGACCCAGATAATCACGATGGTGCAATCATTGACCTAGAGCCAGACATCCTGGAATGCGAAGTCAAGTGTGCCTTAGGAAGCATTACTATAAATAAAGCTACCGGAGATGATGGAATTCCAGTTGAGCTATCTCAAATCCTAAAAGATGATGCTGTGAAAGAGTTGTACTCAATATGCCAGCCAATTTGCAAAACTCAGCAGTGGCCACAGGACTGGAAAAGATCAGTTTTCATTCCAATCCCAAAGAAAGACAATGCCAAAGAATGTTCACACTACCACACAATTGCACTCATCTCACATGCTGACAAAATAATGCTCAAAATTCTTCAAGCAAGGCTTCAACAGTATGTGAACCAAGAACTTCCAGATGTTCAAGGTGGATTTAGAAAAGGCAGAGGAACCAGAGATCAAATTCCCAACATTCATGGATCATAGATAAACCAAGAGAATACCAGAAAAATATCTACTTCTGCTTTTTTGACTATGCCAAAGCCTTTGTGTGGATCACAGCAAGTTGTAGAAAATTCTTGAAGAGATGGAAATACCAGACCACCTTACCTGCCTCCTGATATATCTGTATGCAGGTCAAGAAGCAACTGTTAGATCCTGACAGGGAACAACAGACTGGTTCCAAATTGGGAAAAGAGTATGACTGTATATTGTCTACCTGATTATTTAACTTCTATGCAGAAAACATCACGTGAAATGCTGGGCTGGATGAGGCACAAGCTGGAATCAAGAATGCTGGGAGGAATATCAATAACCTCAGATATGTGCAAAGAACTAAAGAGCCTCTTGATGAAAGTGAAAGAGAAGAGTGAAAAAGCTGGCTTAGAACTCAACATTTAAAAAACTAACATCTTGGCATACAGTCCTATCACTTCATGGCAGATAGGTGGGAAAACAATGGCAACAGTGACAGACTTTACTTTCTTGGGCTTCAAAATCACTGCAGATGGAGACTGCAGCCATGAAATTAAAAGTTGCTTGCTCTTTGGAAGAAAGCTATGACCAACCTAGAGAGCATATTGAAAAGCAGAGACATTACTTTGTCAACAAAGTTCCGTCTAGTCAAAGCTATGGTTTTTCCAATAGTCATGTATGTATGTGAGATTTGGACTATAGTGAAAGCTAAATGCCAAAGAACTGATGTTTTTGAACTGTGGTGTTGGAGAAGACTCTTGAGAGTCCCTTGGACTGAAATGAGATCCAATCAGTCCATCCTAAAGGAAATCATTCCTGAGTGTTCATTGGAAGTACTAATGGATGCTTCAAGGAAATCTGAAACTCCAATACTTTGGCCACCTGATGCGAAGAACTGACTCATTTGAAAAGACCCTGATGCTGGGAAAGATTGAAGGCAGGAGGAAAAGGGGATGACAGATATGAGATGGTTGGATGGCACTACCAACTCAACGGATATGAGGTAGAGCAAGCTCCAGGAGTTGGTGATGGACAGGGAGGCCTGGCATGCTGCAGCCCATGGGCTTGCAGAGTCAGACATGACTGAGCAACTGAACTGAACTGAACTGTGCTGTGCAAACAAATCCTTTAAGTGAGCCAGATTCTACCTTTAGCTCATACCAGTTTTATTATCCATAATTGGTCAAATGGCCATTGTCTTACCCATTAAATGCTCACTAAAGAATATATTCTCTCTATTATTTTTTAAATAACAAAGTACTGATATTACCTTTTCTGCTTTCCACATTTAATATCCTTTCCAAGGAATATTTTGGTAGGTGTTGTTTTCTTTTTCCTAAAACACATCTCTAACATAATTATTTCATGTTTAAAGACATAATTACAGTAAAATTTGTGATCACTTTGCATTTTGGCCTACCACCATAACCTCCTATCTGATATCTCTACCTTTATCAATCTATTGAGCACACTACCACAGAAACAACCTTCCCTAAATATATTATAACAATATTGTTTCTCTGCCTAAAAGCCAGCAAGGGGTTCAATCACTCTAAATTCTTGATCACTATAAGAAAGCTCCTTATTAGCACATCCATCCTTTTTCCATTAAACTTCATCATCTCTTAGTCCCATCTTTTGTGTCAAACAAATTTGCTTATTACCAATCGCTGCCTCAGCAACCACTCAGTGGTAATTGTTGGTATGCCCACTGATGTTGTCATAAAGGAAAATGTCCAGAGCATTTCCATTCCTAGTACAGCATGGAAAGCTCAATCTTCCTAGTCACTAATGTGTTGCTGCAAGGACCTTATGCTTCCTTAGAAAGGGAGTCCTTGCACTTTTCAGAACTACTGGGTCATTTGCCTCTCCTTTGGAGCCATCTTTATTGCTGCTCTAGTCTTAGGCATGAAGGTGTGTTCGGTCATGTCTGACTCTTTGCGACCCCATGAACTGTTGCCTGCCAGACTCCGCTGTCCATGGGATTTCCCAGGCCAAGAATACTGGAATGAATTGTCATTTCCTACACCAGAGGCTCTTCTCAACCTAGGAGCCGAGTCCTCCTCTCTAGCAGATGCTGCAGTGGCAGGCAGATTCCTCACCACTGAGCCACCACTGAGCCACTCGAGTTGGGAAGCCCACCTCCAACCTTACAGTCACCCTCTTAACCTAATCACATGAGCAAATGGTAAATGTTTCCTTTAAAAGGCCGATGATTGTGTATGTGTGGCAAAATTAACCTTTGCTAAAGCAAATGTGGCAGAATCTCTGGTGTGAAGTGCAGCATGACCAGAAACAAATGGAGCAGGAGCAAGGAATGTCCCAGAGATTCCAGAAACACCATTTACTGGCAATTCTGTCTAAATCTGGTTTGTTTCAACATGAATCATAAGAGATCTTGATAGTAAGTAATTACTTCCTTTCAGATCAAGGTAACTAAGGGAAATAGCCTTGGCTTTGAACTACAAAACAAAATTAAAAGCAAACTTCTTTTACAGATAAGTGGCCTAAAGGCAGAGGTGGGATAAGTAACCAATGGATCATTAATGGAGAAAGAAGGTTTACAATCGGCCCCCTTTAAGGCTCTTATGCCAAACATCCAACACCATCAGGCAGGAAAGGAACTCTATATTTTGGGAACTATAAACTGCCTGAATATAATTTGCACAGAGATTAAATGCTGTTTAAAAAAAAAAAAAGCCCCTACTGAACTATTTTAAGAGGATCTTAGGGATCATCCAACTCATTCCCTCTCTGACCCACTTGACTCAGTTTTCACTAACACCAACCTAATGTTCTCTTATTTATTTCCCAAAAAAAAGTCTCATTTTAGCGAACCACCCTGCCCCCTCAAAAAAATAAGCTTCAGGAAAAAGATATTTCCCAGCTAGCAAGCTGGTAAGGCCATAATGCAAATCTTGGTCTGTTGAGCTCCAGAGCCAAGACTGTGTTGTTGTTGCTGTTAGTTCTGAATACATTAACTACTATGGTTTAGAGACTGGTACACAAGTGTGAATGCAGGGGCCTTTCCCATCACCACCACTTCTCTGGGTTTGCACCTTTGCTTGACTTCAAGATAGTCATCGGAGGATGTCCCAGGGGTGTTCGTGGGGGATAAGTCAGATGGGGGTGGAGGAAAGGTTTCAGATTCTAATGGGCTTGACCTTTCTTAGATGTCACTATTCAAGGTGTAGGTTACAGACAAAGGAAAGTGTGGATCAAAGGTGAAGACAATTTGAACTACTGTTGGATTTGTGGGATTTGCTCAGATGATGCTTCACGTCTGCAGAGGATGATTCCATTCACACACAACCCCCAGGTGCTTAGTTCTGCCCACGTGGCCCTTTCAGGTCCAGCCACTCTCTATGCCATTGTTATTATAGCCATGCAGCTTTGGTATCACCTGGGTATTTAGTGGAAATGCAGAATTTCTGACTCTGCTTCATACCTACTGCATCAGAGTCTGCCTTCTAACCAGATCTCCAGGGTATCTTTATGTCAGAGTTAGAAGTACTCCAGTATGTTATTTCTATACCAAGCTTAAGACAGAAAAAGTCTTTGTGAGGCTGTCTGTGGCTTTGTCTGCCTCAATTTTCCCACTCTCTAATTGCCTCCTTGGAAATCTTCCTGGTAAACAGAACCCAGGGTTCTGTTCCTTGGGAACTATTCACTCCTCTACCCTCATCACCTGTTCATTTGTCTCCTCTTCACAAGTCCCAGGGATTATCTTCCTAGCCTTCCTCAGCCTTGGACCCTACCCTTCTCCCACTGTTTGTCCCAGTCATTTTATCTGTCCTCACTTAGGTCCATTAAGGGCTTAAGTGCTTTTGGAATAGAAGAACCTGACACACTAGGAACCTATTTCCGGTATCTACCCTGCCTGTCCTCATTCCTGAGCTGAGGCCAGTAAATGGAACCAACTCTGCTTGAATTAGGTCCACTGAAAGGAGTAAATGGAGGTGGGGTGGGGAAGGTTAGGATATGGGAGAGAAGATGTTGATTTGTTTATGAGAAAAGTAATCTATCACCCTTATACTTGATGCTTTTGTATGAAGCGCATTCTCAGTAGTGTGTTTCTGTCCATGTAATTGGTGTTTGTAGATTCCTAGAAACAAAGCTCTTTTTCTGCTTTCCACCTTGAATCCAAATAGATGTTAGAAATATTTCCAAATAATTATGATTATCTTCAAGCATCTCTGGCTTGAGATAATCCAGCCAGAAAATGAGCCCATGACCTTACATTCATGGGGAGGCCGTCCAGCCTAGCATTTAGTAAGTGGGTACTGATCTCTGACTCTACTACTCACTAGCTGAGTGGTTCTGGTAAGTCCCTTAGTATCTCTGACCTTTACCTTCTTGTGAATGAGGATAATAACATTATACTGACTTCAGAGAGTTTTTACAAGATTAAATGAAAAACTGCAGATAAATGTTAATACATTATCTGGCATATGGCATGCCTAATAAAACTGAGATTCTCTTATTATTTCAGAATTACTATCCATGAAATGTTAATATTCACTCATGGCAACTGGAAAATGATGAAGGTTTGAATCTACACTCCTAGTATTAAAAATTATTATATAAAAATTTTAGTTGGAACCAAGGTCATCATAATACTAATAATATATTTATTGAGCATCAACTACATGGCACTTTCTCATATATGGTCATGAAGAATCCTGACAACTGTTTTGAGGCAGTTACTATTTTCATCTTCCTTTCTCATGAATCTGTTTCCTCTTTTCCTGGCACATAGCTGCAGATTGGGTAAACAGCCTAGATGTGGCCGTGTAACTGAGTAGAGTGGAACGTGTGAGGCCAGGATTATGCTACTTCCAGGCTTGGTCCACTAGCCCCATCTTATTCCATCCCCCTGCTCTTTATTCCTTTGTGGCAACCTTGAAAACTGCATGTTAAAGATGGAGGATCTACAAGAGGGAAGGATCCTGGCTTCTGTACCGCCTCTTAGAGAAAAGCCACCAGCTGATCAAGAAGAACCATTTTGGATTTTATGTAAGTAAGAAATACATTTCTATTATGCTTCATTTCTGGCATGTATTCATTAAAGCAGCTAATCTCATCTTAACTGATTTATTTAGTTCTACATAAGCTCACAGAGCATATAATTAGGGATTGGAATTCTAGGCCAGTGGAACCGTAAAGCCCGCACTTTCATTCATTATACTACACTGGCATCAAGCTTCACTTGAGAGCCAAAGCAGTTCCGTTTTAGCTGCCTACCAAATTATGCCAAATAGTAAGCGTTAGAAGGAGACAAATCTGAAATCTAGAAATACCTCAAATGGATTGTTTTCAGAAGCCAGGGCGTGAATCTGCTGATTCACGGGCCCTGGGAATTTCCTACAGCCGTCATCAGATGCTTTCAGACAAGGCCCATTTATCAGGAAAACAATTTTGCCTCAAGAACCCATCACTGATATCTGAAATCTGTTGTCAGTTTTACTTCTCTCTCTATGGGGTACTGAACCAACGACTTGTATGCTTGGAGCCTCTAATGAGGCTGGTAATGGTCTTATAAATTCTCCACGGAGCTCTCACACCTCTAATTGAGAATCAGACATGAGACTGGCCAGAGGCCAGGGAATATTCTCAAAATGCATGCTCANTGAACCAACGACTTGTATGCTTGGAGCCTCTAATGAGGCTGGTAATGGTCTTATAAATTCTCCACGGAGCTCTCACACCTCTAATTGAGAATCAGACATGAGACTGGCCAGAGGCCAGGGAATATTCTCAAAATGCATGCTCATGGTGGCAACTGTTTACTCAGAAGGCTCAAGGAAAGGTCTCACTATCAGGGCTTTAAAATTAGGGCAAGCACGGCTCAACTTGCTGGGACAAAAGCCCTACAGTGAAGTAGAAAAATAGCACTTATGTTAACGATAAACACTTGCAGGATGCATGCAGATAACAAGGCGCTTTCAAGTGCAGAGTCTCAGTATCAATAGCCGTTGAGACAACCGCGCTTCTTTGTGGAGACTAAATCGATGAAGCTAAGAGACTTGCCAAGAACATAATAAAATAAGGTATGAACATTGGCCTTCTACCTGCAAGTCCATCATGAGATTCTCCCAGTTCTCTCTATCTAAGTTCTCAAAGTTCCTAGTAAGGTCACTGAAATGAAGATCAATGGGGCTGATTCTCACATTCTTTCAAATGAGGGAAGCTGACCTTTATGCCAAACAACATGGCCTGTGAGTGAGGGTCTTTTTCAGCACCGTCCCTGCCCTCCTCCCTGTCCACACAGGGCCTGG
>SJYX01020338.1:19873-49066 GCA_006410675.1 Oreotragus oreotragus
CTCCATCTTTAGCTGCAAAGAATATAATCAATCTGATTTCGCTGTTGACCATCTGGTGATGTCTATGTGTAGAGTCTTCTCTTGTGTTGCTGGAAGAGGGTGTTTGCTGTGACCAGTGCATTTTCTTGGCAAAACTCTATTAGTCTTTGCCCTGCTTCATTCCGCATTCCAAGGCCAAATTTGTCTGTTACTCCAGATGTGCTCTGCATAGAAGTTAAATAAGCAGGGTGACAGTATACAGCCTTGACGTACTCCTTTTCTTATTTGGAACGAGTCTGCTCTTCCATGTCCAGTTCTAACTGTTGCTTTCTGACCGGCATACAGATTTTTCAAGAGGCAGGTCAGGTGTTCAACTAATGTCTTAGAGTGATCTATTTGTTACCACACTGGTGAAAGAATATCGGTAAATAAATATTAACTAAAGCCCACAGTTTACATGAAAGCTTGGTCTTAATGTTACACAGTTCTATAGGTTTTAAGAAATACTTAACAATATGTATTCACCATAGCAATATTACACAGAATACTTTTATTCTCCTAAAATTCCTCTGTGGTCTTATTTATCTACTCTCTATTTAGCCTTTCTCCTTTCAACCCCTACCAACCACTGTCTTTGTATATCTATAATTTTCCCATTTACGGAATGGCATGTAATTGTAATCAAACAATATACAGTCTTGCTCCTTTCACTTAGAAGTATACATTTAAGGTTCCTTCATATCTTTCATGGCTTGATAGATCTTTTTTAAATCTCCAATGCCCTATCTTGTGGATGTATCATTGTGTGCTTATACATTCAACTGAAGAAAATCTTGCTTGCTTTCAATTTTTAGAAATTATTTTTGAAGTTTCTATAAACATTTTTTGTGTGGGTGTTTGTGCAGATATAAGTTTTTAGTTCATTTGGTTAAATACCTGGGGATGTGATTGCAGGATTGTATGGCAAGACTATATTAAGCTCTGTCATATATTTTGTAGTGAACAAATTCTTCCAAAGTGCCTTAATTTTGCATTCTGACAAGCAATGAATGCAGAGTTCCTATTGCCCTGTACCCTGATTAACACTGGGTGTTTTTGATGTTTTAAATTTTAGCCATTCCAATAGGTAAGTAGTCATAACATATTGCTTTTAAATTTTCAAGTCACTAATAATGTTGAACCTCTTTTCTTTTTCAGTTTCAATATTTTAATTTTTACATTTTATTGAAATATGGTTCAAGTGCAAAATTAAGTTGGTTTCAAGTGAGCATCTTTTCACATATTTATTTTCCATCTGCATATTCTTTCTGGTGAGATGTCTTTTGCCCATTTGAAGTTGGTTGTTTTTCTTCTTATTACTGAATTTTGAGAATTTTTATATATTTGTAAGACATAAGTCTTGAATTACATATATATATCAAATTCAAGACTTATGTCCTGACTTTATCAAATATTTTCTGCCAATCTGTGGTTTGCCTTTCATTCTTTTAACAGTGTCTTTCACAAAGCAGAAGTCTTTAATTTTAATGAAATTCAACATGTTACTTTATCTTTCATGGATTTTGATTTTGGTGATATATCTAAAGCTTACTGTCAAGCCCAAGATCACGTAGATTTCTTCCTATGTTATCTTCTAGAAGTTTTATACTTTGGGGCTTAGTGTTTAAAGTCTATGTCCCATTAGAATCAATTATTGTAAAGATGTAATATCAGTATGTAAGAACAGGTTTTGGTGTGTGTGTGTGTGTGTGTGTGTGTGGATGTTCAGTTATTCCAGTACTATTTGTTGAAAAGAGTGCTCTTTCTCATTTGAATTGCCTTTGTTAATTTATGAAAAACAGGTTGACTATATTTGTGTTGATGTATTTCTAGGCTCTGTATACCATTTCATTCACTTATTTAGGCATTCTTTTTCTGATCCACACTATCTTCACTATATTAATAATAGCTCTATACAAATCTTGAAGACAGAGTCTTCTGAGTTTTTTGCATTTTCAAAGTGATGGGTAATTTTATGTGTTGTGGGGGCCAAACACTTGATCATACATAATTCCAGGTTTGCCTGTGAGAGTATTTCTGGTTGAGATTAACATTTGAATCAGTAGACTAAGTAAATCAGATTGCATTAGTAATATGGATGTGCCTCATGCAATCAACTGAAAATTAAATAGAACAAAAGAGCTGAGTAAGAGAGAATTCTTCTTGTCTGACCTAATGAGCTGGGAAACTAGTCTTTTCCAACCTTGAGACTCTACTGAAACATTCACTCTTGGGTTTCAATCCTGCCAGCTTTTCATAAATATTAGTTTTTAATTGGAGGATAATTATGATGTTTCTATTATACATTAATATGAATCAGCCATAGGTATACATATGCACCCTCACTCTTAAACATAGCTCCCATTTCCTTCCCCATCCCAACCCTCTTGTCTGACAGCCTTTGGAATGACATTTATACCATCAGTTTTCCTGGTTATCAGGTTTTTACACTCAGACTGGAAGTATACATATCAGCTCTTTTGGGTCTACAGCTTGCAAGCTGCTTATCTTGGCTCTCATCTGTCACATGGGTCAATCCTCATCATGAATTTCTTTAAATACATGTGTATATTCTCCAGGAGTTGGTGATGGACAGGGAGGCCTGGCGTGCTGCGATTCATGGGGTCGCAAAGAGTCGGACACGACTGAACGACTGAACTGAACTGAACTGAGCTGATTGCCAAATGATTTGACACAGGTTATCATTAGTCTTTCTACTACTGGAAATAGAATCATTATTGTTCTGAATATACATCAAAGAGCCATTTCCAGGAATATCATACCCAGTNGCGTGCTGCGATTCATGGGGTCGCAAAGAGTCGGACACGACTGAACGACTGAACTGAACTGAACTGAGCTGATTGCCAAATGATTTGACACAGGTTATCATTAGTCTTTCTACTACTGGAAATAGAATCATTATTGTTCTGAATATACATCAAAGAGCCATTTCCAGGAATATCATACCCAGTTTTGAATATTCAGTCTTAAAATGCAGTGTCTTTATACAAGGAAACTTGCAGATCTGTCGGTTGTTTATTACCTTAATTTTTGTGATGGTTTCCCATGTATATTCAAATATCAAAATTCATTAAATTATATACATTAAATATGTGCAATATTTTGTATCATTTATACCTCAATAAGCTCATTAAAAATCTTTTCCTTTAGAACCACTCTTCGTTCTATTACTTAGTCTTTCCCAGAGGAGCAGAATACATACATAAGTGTCCAAATATACATATGAGGCTTTGCATACTTTTTGGAGAAAATTAGGAAGTAAAGGTCTAAGGAAGTTTGGGAATCAGAAAGAGTCACCAACAGGTCACTCTGAGAGCAAAAGAATCTCCAGTGGGATTCTGAACTGACAACTTTTAAGGCAGTCCATGGCAGGTATTCGGGGGTTCATAATCAACTATCTGGTTATAGGTTTGGGGTGACACTGTCAGAAATTGGAAGAATTGGAAATGGCTTTGAGGAGAACAAGGAAAAGTGAAACCTGCCAGTTTCTATGCTTTGAGCTGTCACCAAAATTAATTACCACGCCCTTCAGAGAGCAGTAACTGCAGGTTCACTTTTGCCTCCAAATCACACAAGAACCTCTTCAAAGGTAATTTAACTCTGACTCTTAGAAGAATTGAATTTTGAGGATAACTGAACAACAGAAAAATTCAGTAAAGGAAGTGATAGGTATATTTTAAAGATAGAGGCAATAGAATTTTTTGATAGATTGCATGTGGAGTGAGAGAGGAAAATAAGAGTAAAGGATAATTCCAAACCATCTGAATGAACAACTGGAATATTGGGGCTGTCATCAAATCAGTTGGCAGATTTTGTGGAAAGTTTCAGCGGGAACAGGAGTTAAGTTTCATACATGTGGTGCTTGAGAAATCTATTAGATACTCAATGATAGATGTCATATGAATATGTGGATAAATGAGTCCAAAATTTAGGAGAGAATTTGAAATTAGCATCAGCATTCTAGCATCATGTAAAGCCAGAAGAATAGATGAAATTGCCAATACTGCTAATATAGTCAGGATGAGCCCTGGTGTAGTCCACTATTACAAACTTTGGGAGAAATACAAGTTTTGCTAAAGCAAAGAAGGCTGAGAGCAAACAAATAATGAATTAAGAGATAAATCTGGAGATTGTTGTCCTGGAAGTCAACTGAAGAATGGATGACAAAGAAATAGTGCACTGGATTGATGAAAAGCAGCTATAAAAGCTGCATTTGTCACCAGATTCTGCTTTAAGGCCAAGTCCTACTTCCTGGAAATGATTCTCTACCATCCTTGGCTCTATATTCTGACTCTGAATCTACTTTTCTTTAAATGTAAGAAATGGCTGGTCTTTGGCACTGAGTAGCCTTCTCAGCCCGCTTCTTGCCTGTGGAAGTTTGAGAGGACAGATTCCCTTGAATTTTCTTTTTTTTTACTTTGCTATTCTTCAATTTCAGTCCAAGCTGGTCAAATACCTTTTTTATAGATAAAATTGTAACCTGCTCTATGAGACAAAGAGCACCTTACTTTCTTTGTAAGATTGTAAGACAGACTTCATCTACATGCACTTGAGCATCACGGAGATGTGGAATGGACTTTAAGATTCTTTGAGGTCTTTTGCCTAGGTGACAGAACACAGGCATCTTCATAAACTTAATACCTACTTCCCTGGTGGCTCAGATGGTAAAGCATCTGTCTACAATGCGGAAGACCCGGGTTCGATCCCTGGGACGGGAAGATCCCCTGGAGAAGGAAATGGCAATCCACTCCAGGACTATTGCCTGGAAAATCCCATGAACAGAGGAGACTGGTAGGCTACAGTCCATGGGGTTGCAGAGTCGGACACGACTGAGTGACTTCACTTTCACTTTCACTACCCTTAAATTGGGCTTCCCCCGATGGTTCAGATGTTGAAGAATCTGCTTGCAATGCAGGAAACCTGGGTTCCATCTCTGGNGAAAATCCCATGAACAGAGGAGCCTGGTAGGCTACAGTCCATGGGGTTGCAGAGTCGGACACGACTGAGTGACTTCACTTTCACTTTCACTACCCTTAAATTGGGCTTCCCCCGATGGTTCAGATGTTGAAGAATCTGCTTGCAATGCAGGAAACCTGGGTTCCATCTCTGGATCCAGAAGATCTTCTGGAAAAGGAAATCACTACCCATTCCAATAATCTTGCCTGGAGAATGAACTTGAACAGAGGAACCTGGCAGGCTGCATTCCATGTGGTCTCAAAGAATTAGACAATACTGAGTGACTAACATTTAACACTCTTAACACACTCACACATATACACAGCTTGTTCTAAGAATTAAACAAAAGAAAAGATCTTATAGTCACATTTCTCAATATCTTTACTGTTTTATCTGCTTTACTGATAGTGCACTGTATACTGAACATTTTCCCTGAATCCATGCCTTAAGTGATAACTTTTTCTTTTCTTGGAGAAACTGGAGATGAGAAACTCTTTAATATCTGAACTCAGTAAATTCAGGTTCATTTAGATTCCCTCTAAATTCTACTTGAACACTGAAAGCTGTTTCTTAGTTCATCTTTTTTTATCTGTACATTATCACAAGCAAGAAAATTGAATTAATTGTCATATTTAACATTTAATTTGGAATTCCATCTATCTAAGTCCACTGTTGATTACCTATAATTTCTGGCCTCTATGTTACTGTCAACTGATAAATGCACCACGTGAGGGCTCCGAGTTAAGTTTTTGGGGTGGCAAAATGAGGACTATCCCCCAGGAGCCAGCCTCTCAGATGGTCCTAAAGAACTCCTCCAAAGAAGTACAGGGGTGCACACACATGGGATGAATTAAAATAATAGCAATTTAATCATATATTATGATTTTAAAATTCTTAGATTTAGTCAAGGCCTGGCTGGCACATGTTTTCTATCTCAGAGGGCACTGACTTGGGTAATGTGGAATTTAGCTGCCAGCTGTGTTGTGGGCAGGAGTGGTTTCTAATATGTCTTTTCTCATAGGCCTGGTGCAGTGGGAGAAAGCTGAGCCTCTCTCGCTTTCCAAGTAATTTTAGAGCTTCTTCACACCAAATCTCCAGCAAAGTAGTCGCACTTCCTCACAGGTGGTTTAGGAATCATAGTAGCTGTGGTACAGCCCACAAACTTTTCAAGGCTTTGCCTTGGAAGTCCTAGACTGTTCCATTCCACTATAGAGTATTTGTCGAATGGTCCTTCAGTTCAGTTCAGTTCAGTCACTCAGTCGTGTCCAACTATTTGCAACCCCATGGACTGCCAAATGCCAGGCCTCTCTGTCCATCACCAACTCCTGGAGCTTACTCAAACTCATCTCAATGGAGTCAGTGATGCCATCCAACCATCTCATCCTCTGTTGTCCCCTTCTCCTGTGCCTTCAATCTTTCCCAGCGTCAAGGTCTTTTCAAATAAGTCAGTTCTTCATATCAGATTGCCAAAGTATTGGAATTTCAGCTTCAACATCAGTCCTTCCAATGAATACTCAGGACTGATTTCCTTTAAGATGGACTGGTTGGATCTCCTTGCAGTCCAAGGGACTCTCAAGAGTCTTCTCCAACACCATATTTCAAAAGCATCCATTCATCGGTGCTCAGCTTTATTTATCATCCAAATCTCACATCCATACACGACTACTGGAAAAACCATAGCCTTGACTAGATGGCCCTTTTGTTGACAAAGTAATGTCTCTGTTTTATAATATGCTGTCTAGATTGGTCATAACTGTCCTTTGAAGAAGTAAGCATCTTTTAATTTCATGGCTGCAGTCACCATCTGCAGTGATTTTGGAACCCCCCAAAATAAAGTCTGACACTGTTCCCACTGTTTCCTAATCTATTTGCCATGAAGTGATGGGAACGAATACCATGATCTTAGATTTCTGAATGTTGAGCTTTAAGCCAACTTTTTCACTCTCCTCTTTCACTTTCATTAAGAGGCTCTTCTTCTTCACTTTCTGCAACAAGGGTGGTATCATCTGCATATCTGGTTATTGATATTTCTCAGGGCAATCTTGATTCCAGCTTGTGCTTCGTCCAGCCCAGCATTTCTCATGATGTACTCTGCATATAAGTCAAGTAAGCAGGGTGACAATATACAGCTTTGACGTACTCCTTTTCTTATTTGGAGCCAGTCTGTTGTTCCAAGTACAGTTCTAACTCTTGTTTATTTACCTGCATACAGATTTCTTAGGAAGCAGGTCAGGTGGTCTGGTATTCCCATCTCTTTCAGAATTTTCCACAGTTTATTGTGATCCACACAGTCAAAGGCTTTGGCATAGTCAATAAAGCAGAAATAGATGTTTTTCTGGAACTCTCTTGCTTTTTCCATGATCCAGCGGATGTTGGCAATTTCAGGCCAACCCCAAATTAAGGAAAGAATTTTACTTCAACTCTATATAGTGGTGCAACAAAGTTTTAAATTGTATTCCTTAATCTATCTTACTGCTCTTAAATTCTGTCATATCAATGCTTAATCTTCCCACAACTTCTGTGATCCTTAACTACTCATTTTATTTTCAAAACTTTTGGATTACTTTCCAAATCCCATCATTTCCATTTTTCTTACAGTAGTCGATTCTCTTTGATTTCATTTACTGTGTGTATGTGTGTGTGTGTTTTCACTTACCCCTTTCATCTGTCCCTTTTCAGGGACAGAAATTTCCCCTAAATTATAAACTGAACTTTCATTATCCAAATCAGTATCCCTATTTTTGAGTGTTTAGTTTGGATCTGATTATTCACTATCCAACTGCACATTTTTATTTGATTGACTTGCAAATACATCAAACTCAAAACATCTGGGATAGAAAATTCATTTATCGTGAGCCCTAGTGAAAAGCAATATGATGAAATTAATTGTTTCCAAGAGCAAACTTAACATTTCCCTTCTAATTCCTATTCCTTCCTATTCAAATGATACTCAACCCTTCCCATTCTTCTCTATATATTTTCTTTCTATATTTCATGTTTTTCTCTTTACAGTAAATGTTAGATTTTGCCCACATCATTTCTTGTCTCTGTTGCTGCTGCTAAGTTGCTTCAGTCATATCTGACTTTGTGTGACCCCATAGATGGCAGCCCACCAGGCTCCACCATCTCTGGGATTCTCCAGGCAAGAACATTGGAGTGGGTTGCCATTTCCTTCTCCAAGGCTATGGTTTTTCCTGTGGTCATGTATGGATGTGAGAGTTGGACTGTGAAGAAGGCTGAGTGCCAAAGAATTGATGCTTTTGAACTGTGGTGTTGGAGAAGACTCTTGAGAGTCCCTTGGACTGCAAGGAGATCCAACCAGTCCATTCTGAAGGAGATCAACCCTGGGATTTCTTTGGAAGGAATGATACTAAAGCTGAAACTCCAGTACTTTGGCCACCTCATGTGAAGAGTTGACTCATTGGAAAAGACTCTGATGCTGGGAGGGATTGGGGGCTGGAGGAGAAGGGGACGACCGAGGATGAGATGGCTGGATGGCATCACGGACTTGATGGATGTGAGTCTGAGTGAACTCCGGGAGATGGTGATGGACAGGGAGGCCTGGCGTGCTGAGATTCATGGGGTTGCAAAGAGTTGGACACGACTGAGAGACTGAACTGAACTGAATGCATGAAAGTGAGAAAAGTGAAAGTGAAGTCACTCATTATTTGTTTGTAACTTTCATCTAATCCATTTTCTAACATATGCATTATTCAAGTCATTTAGAGCACAAATTAGATCAAGTTTTAGTTTACTTAATAAAATATTCAATCTTCCCCCATCTTGCTTTTTGAATGAATACCCAAATCCTTATCAGAACTTGTATGGTCCTGAATTATGTCTCTTCAATGCTATTAGTAATCTCTTATAGTACAAATCAAGTGATTTTTATTTCCTGAATTACTCTGTATTTTCTCTTATCCTGTTTTGCAGAAAATGTTTTTTTCATTTTTTCATTCCCTGTACCTGATGACCACTATATCTACTACTGTGGGCAATAATCCCTTAGAAGAAATGGAGTAGCCATCATAGTCAACAAAAGAGTCTGAAATGCAGTACCTGGATGCAATCTCAAAAATGACAGAATGATCTCTGTTCATTTCCAAGGCAAACCATTCAATATCATGGTAGTCTATGCCCTGACCAGAAAGGCTGAAGAAGCTGAAGTAGAGCAGTTCTATGAGACATACAAGACCTTTAGAACTAACAGCCAAAAAAGATGTCCTTTTCATTATAGGGGACTGAAATACAAAAGTAGGAAGTCAAGAAATACTTGGAGTAACAAGCAAATTTGACCTTGGCATACAGAATGAAGCAGGGCGAAGTCTAATAGAGTTTTGCCAAGAGGATGCATTGGTCATAGCCAACAACACAAGAGAAGACTCTACATATGAACATCACCAGATGGTCAACACCGAAATCAGACTGATTATACTCTTTGCAGTCAAAGATGAAGAAGTTCTATACAGTTCCCAAAAAGAAGACTAGGAGCTGACGACTGTGGCTCAGACCTTGAAATCCTTGTTGTCAAATTCAGACTTAAATTGAAGAAAGTAGGGAAAACCACTAGACCATTCAGGCATGACCTAAATCATTTCCCTTATGACTATACAGTGGAAGTAAGAAATAGATTTAAGGGACTAAATCTGATAGACAGAGTGCCTGATGAACTATGGATGGAGGTTCATGACATTGTACAGGAGACAGGAATCAAGAACATCCCCATGGAAAAGAAATGCAAAAGACTGTTCTATACATCTGTCTCTTTTTGCTCTGTATGTATGTCTGTATGTATGTCTCACATACAGGGTTATCATTGCCATCTTTCTAAATTCCACCAATACAGTATTGTAAAGTAAAATAAAAATAAATAAATTTAAAAAAAAAGAAATGAAAAAAATGGCTGACTGGAGAAGCCTTACAAATAGCTGTGAAAAGAGAAATGAAAAGCAAAGGAGAAAAGGAAAGATATAAGCATCTGAACGCAGAATTCCAAAGAATAGCAAAGAGAGATAAGAAAGCCTTTCTCAGAGATCAATGTAAAGAAATAGAGAAACAAAAATAAACTAAGAAAGACTAGAGATCTCTTCAAGAAAATTAAAGATACCAAGGGAACATTTCATGCAAAGATGGGCTTGATAAAGGACAGAAATATTATGGGCCTAACAGAAAAAGAAGATATTAAGAGGTGGCAAGAATACACAGAAGAACTGTACCAAAAAGATCTTCACGACCCAGATAATCACGATAGTGTGATTACTCACTTACAGCCGGACAGCCTGGAATGTGAAGTCAGGTGGGCCTTAGAAAGCATCATGACGAACAAAGCTAGTGGAGGTGATGGAATTCCAGTTGAGCTATTTCAAATCCTGAAAGATGATGCTGTGAAAGTGCTGCACTCAATATGCCAGCAAATTTGGAAAAATCAGCAGTGGCCACAGAACTGGGAAAGGTCAGTTTTCCTTCCAATCCCAAAGAAAAGCAATGCCAAAGAATGCTCAAACTACCGCAGAATTTCACTCATCACACACACACACTATTAAAGTAATGCTAAAAACTCTCCAAGCCAAGCTTCAGCAATACATGAATCATGAACTTCCAGATGTTCAAGCTGGCTTTTGAAAAGACAGAGGAACCAGAGATCAAATTGCAAACATTCGCTGGATCATCAATAAAACAAAAGAGTTCCAGAAAAATATCTATTTCTGCTTTATTGACTATGCCAAAGCCTTTGACTGTGTGGATCACAATAAACTGTGGAAAATTCTGAAAGAGATGTGTATACCAGACTACCTGACCTGCCTCTTGAGAAACTTATGTGCAGGTCAGGAAGCAACAGTTAGAACTGGACATGGAACAACAGACTGGTTCCAAATAAGAAAAGGAGTACGTCAAGGCTGTATATTGTCACCCTGCTTGTTTAATTTCTGTGCATAGTACATCATGAGAAACACTGGGATATAGGAAGCAGAAGCTGGAATCAAGATTGCTGAGAGAAATATCAATAACCACAGATTATGACACCACCAACACATAGATGACACCATCCATATGGCAGAAAGTGAGGAAGAACTAAAGAGCCTCTTGATGAAAGTGAAAGAGGAGAATGAAAATGTTGGCTTAAATCTCAATATTCAGAAAACTAGGATCATGGCATTCGGTCCCATCACTTTATGGGAAATAGATGGGGAAACAGTTAAACCAATGACTAACTTTATTTTTGGGGCTCCAAAATCACTGTAGATGTTGATTGTAGCCATGAAATTAACAGATGCTTACTCTTTGGGATGAAAGTTATGACCAACATAGACAGCATATTAAAAAGCAGAGACATTACTTTGCCAACAAAGGTCCGTCTAGTCAAGGTTATGGTTTTTCCAGTATTCATGTATGGATGTGAGAGTTGGACAATAAAGAAAGCTGAGCGCTGATGAATTGATGCTTTTGAACTGGTTGGAGAAGACTCTTGAGAGTCCCTTCGACTGCAAGGAGATCCAACCAGTCCATCCTAAAGGAAATCATTCCTGGGTATTCACTGGAAGGACTAAAGTTGAAGCTGAAACTCCATTAGTTTCCCCATCTGATGCTAAGAGCTGACTCATTCAAAAATACCCTGATACTGGGAAAGATTGAAGGCAGGCGCAGAAGGGGATGACAGAGGATGAGATGGTTGGATGGCATCACTGACTCAATGGACACTGAGTTTGGGTAATCTCTGGGAATTGTTGATGGACAGGGAGGCCTGATGTGCTGCGGTTCTTGGGGTTACAAAGAGTCAGACATGACTGAGCAACTGAACTAAACTGAACTGCTTTCATACCCATCCAGTCATATAAGCAATAGTTTTTTTCTGTGTAGAAATGACATTTGTCCAGCAATGTCTGTATCAGGAGTCTAAAGTTATTATGTTTCACGGCTAACATAAATCCTTGGTTTATCAGTCCTTAAACTGTTTGGTTTCTCTGTCAGCATATCTACAAATTGTTTCCTAACACAAAAAGTTATTTTGTCTTCTACAACGTGAATGGAAATATATGTACCAAAGAGATACAAATCACATAAAATTTGCTGTATCTAAATTAGTATCAAAGTAAATGTTGGAGGAAGGAATATTATCAGGAAAATAGAGATACATTTAATAATGATAAAAGGGTTAATTTCTTTGGGTATTTTGAGAAAATAAGGGTGTTATTACTATAGAAGTTACTTAAATTTCAGCAATAATAAAGGTATATGTAATTTTTATACTCAACTGAAAAGACTTGTTATTCAATAAAAACCATTATGAGAAAGTAATAGATAGGCAAATTGATTATGGAACTGAAGAGACTTTCACACTCAGATCCTTTTTTTTTTTTTTTCAAAATGTGAATCTCAGTTTAAGAATGTCAGCAAACAACAAATGTTCATGTGATTTACAGTAGCTCTGGATTTTATGTCTACTGGGATTGTTGCTCTGTTTTCCTAAGGAGAAGGACTGGCTGGCACTTGGAGGTAGGCAGTGGGGCACATTGGCCCATTGTTTTTGAGTGATTAAAAACCAACAACTTGGCAGCAGTGAACATAAAAAGTTGATGTCTTTCCCAGTCTTACATTTGCATTTTACCTTTGTAAATATTTTTGTTTATTATTTGTCTTTTGTGATTGAGCTTTCATTAAGTCTAGATTAAATTTTACTTCCTACCTATTTTGGTCATTTCAATGCCACAGAATGCTCAAACTACTGCACAATTGCACTCATCTCACATGCTATTAAAGTAATGCTAAAAATTCTTCAAGCCAGGCTTCAGCAATACGTGAACCATGAACTTCCAGATGTTCAAGCTGGTTTTAGAAAAAGCAGAGGAACCAAAGATCAAATTGCCAACATCCGCTAGATCATCGAAAAAGCAAAAGAGTTCCAGAAAAACGTCTATTTCTGCTTTATTGACTATGTCAAAGCCTTTGATTGTGTGGATCACAGTAAACTGTGACAAATTCTGAAAGAGATGGGAATACCGGACCACCTGACCTGCCTCTTGAGAAATCTGTATGCAGGTCAGGAAGCAACAGTTAGAACTGCACATGGAACACACTGGTTCCAAATAGGAAAAGGAGTATGTCAAGGCTGTATATTGTCACCCTGCTTATTTAACTTCTATGCAGAGTACATCATGAGAAACGCTGGGCTGGAAGAAGCACAACCTCGAATCAAGATTGCTGGGAGAAATATCAATAACCTCAGACATACAGATGGTACCACCCTTATGGCAGAAAGTGAAAAGGAACTAAAAAGCCTCCTTATGAAAGTGAAAGAGGAAAGTGAAAAAGTTGGCTTAAAGCTCAACATTCAGAAAACGGAGATCATGGCATCTGATCCCATTGCTTCATGGAAAATAGATGGGGAAACAGTGGAAACAGTGTCAGACTTTATTTTGGGGGACTCCAAAATCACTGCAGATGGTGACTGCAGCCATGAAATTAAAAGACACTTACTCCTTGGAAGAAAAGTTATGACCAACCTAAATAGCATATTGAAGAGCAGAGACATTACTTTGCCAACAAAGGTCCATCTAGTTAAGGCCATGGTTTTTCCAGTGGTCATGTATGGATGTGAGAGTTGGACTGTGAAGAAGTCTGAGTGCCGAAGAATTGATGCTTTTGAACTGTGGTGTTGGAGAAGACTCTTGAGAGTCCCTTGGACTGCAAGGAGATCCGAGCAGTCCATTCTGAAGGAGATCATCCCTGGGATTTCTTTGGAGGAAATGATGCTGAAGCTGAAACTCCAGTACTTTGGCCACCTCATGCAAAGAGTTGACTCACTGGAAAAGACTCTGATCCTGGGAGAGATTGGGGGAGGGAGGAGAAGGGGACGACAGAGGATGAGATCGCTGGATGGCATCACTGACTCGATGGATGTGAGTCTGAGTGAACTCTGGGAGTTGGTGATGGATAGGGAGGCCTGGCGTGCTGTGATTCATGGGGTTGCAAAGAGTCGGACACGACTGAGAGACTGAACTGAACTGAACTGAACTGAACTGAAGTTTATTCACAAATTATTATTTAAAATACATAAATGTCCTAGGTAATTTATGTCTTTTTTTTTTTTGGTCGATGTGAGTGTAATTCTTTTCAAATTGTGTTATGTTATCTAAATGAATATTACTGGGTCTGGGGAATTCTTTTGACTTGTGTATGTTGTTCCATATTCAGAAATTATGTATGATTTCCTTATTATTGCTATTTTCTTTCCTTTTTTTGTAGATTCTACAGGTGGACAAATACATTTGGTGTGTATTTATAAATTTAATTAGTTAATGGATTACATATTTTTAATCATGTCAGAGTGGTATCACTGTCTCTTATACACATCTAGATGTGTATAAGAGACAGATGTTGGAGGGTAAGTGACACTGGCAGATCAGACAACCTGAAATATAGTTCAAACTAAATAAAGCTTTTAAAAATAACTCAACCTTCCTGTGATAAACCATAATGGGAAGGAATATGAAGAAGAATAAGTGTGTATGTACAACTAAATTACTTAGCTGTACATCAGAAATTAACACAACAATGTAAGTCAACTATATTTTAATTACATAAAGTTTTAAAAGATACTAATCTGCAGCAAGGCAAGTGATGGAGCACTAGGTAAACTGCAGGTAAATCATTTTAAGAAATCAAATTATCTGAATTTTAAATATCCCAGCATTACATAATGGAAAGTGTCTTAGAATGAGCATTGGAAAATTAGCTCAAGGTTAGCTTGTGACATCAGTTAAATCCCTAAAAGCCTCTATAGCAAGTACTTCCTAATCCATAAGATAAGCACAATATCCTTTGCCTTTGCCTATTTCGGAGGTAGATATCAAATAAAATAATGGGTATAAACATGCTTTGCAAGTCATAAAATTCAGTGTAAATATTACATTTCATTTACAGAAATATTGCTTCTTTTATATGAGTAAGTTGAAGAATCACCCTCAGTTTATCATGCAGAATAACAATAACTCTATTTTTGATGATCACATTTTAAAATAAAGGTGTAAACTATAATTATATCTAATAGACTATAAAAACAACATCCAAAGGCAAGGAGAAAAAATAAAAGATCACAATAAGCTACTATTGAAAAGAAAGTTGGCCTCTGGGATTTAGACCACAAAGGGGAAAATCAAACATAGCTCATGTCACTCTCATTAAGAGTAAATCCAAAATATACAATTTGGTATGAATTTGAGTGGCAAGGGTCAGGTCACAAAGTTTTCCACGTCTCTGAAGAGCAATGGGAGCTGATGCAATTGTTAACAGACAACTCCATCACCTTTGCTGATGGATGATGGCTTGGGAAAGTACACAGAAAACTGATAGATGGAACTTCAAGGATGAATCTGATACAGGATTTGCCTTCAAGAGGCTGACAGTTTGGTTTTGGAGACATAATTACAAACTGAACCTGAGGTAGAACAAAGAGATATGAGACAGGCACAAGCAAAAAGCTATGGAAAAGGAAGGAAAGGTCGGCTTGATGTTTTTAGTTTCAATAGGGGCGATTTCACGGTGGAAGGATGCTGTATCTTAAAGAATGAATGAGATATGTATTGACAAGCAAAAATAGCAGAAAAAGGCATTAGGACTGAGTGCATGGAAGGTAAGATAAATGAAATGACTCAAAAGGAAAAGAAAAAGAAAGAAAGGAAAGGAAAACACGTCATAAAGGGAAATGAAAATGTAGGTGAAACCAGAGTTACGTTGGGGCCAAACTGCTGAAGTGTTTTGAACGCCAGCCAAAGAATTTTAGATTTTATAATATGGGTCACTATAATCCATCAAAGGTTGTGGAGGCAGCAAGTGACTAGTTTACCATTAAGGGGATGAAATACAAAATAGTGGGAGCAACATAAGGAATCCTTTCAAAGTCTGAAGCACTGGAGATTTGGGGGGGAAGAGAGAACAGAGGTATTGAAGGAAGTCTATAAGGAGAATGAACATAAGTAAAAGCACCAATATATTTCCACTATAATCAAAATAAACCATAAATTTTCAGATACAAAATATACATCCTACTCGGAGATACATCTCGTGTCTTGCCAAATGTTTTGACATTTACGGGGGATAGAAACAAAATACTGATTCTAATGTGTGTTCACTATTGATCTGAGTGTACTATCTATTATTTTATCTTTTAAAGTTCCTCTAAAAACACTTTAAAAAATGCACTAGCTTTAAAAACTTTAAAAAAGAGGAACACAGACATAGGAAGTAAATCACTTAAACTCAACCAGAAGCAAGAACAAAATTACCACCCAAGTATGGCTGATCCCACACATTGCTCACACCATGCCAGAGAGCTGGACCAAAGCATGAGAAGTCTTTGAGGGCAGTACGCCCCACAGAAAATGCAATGTTGCATCAGAGACTGAATGGCTATACAAAAACAATAACCAAACGTTGTTTTAGACTAAATTATTTTGAGAGTTTTCAGCTTTTTAAAAACTTTATGTCTCTCCATATTTGCTTTATAGCATTTCTATTTTTTCTTTCTTCAGCCATCAAGTAAACTATACAAGGCTAACTAGATACAGGATATTTAAAATGGGAAGTCTTTTGAAAATGAAACCTCATCCAATTCACTGAGTGAAAGTAGTATTGATTGACCTAGCCACTGGCCTTGAAAACAGACATAATGAAAGCTGTAATGAACACAAAAGAATGATGGTGAAATAACTCTGACAATGCCATGAGAAAAAAGATAGATTAATAGCCATGCTTCACAAAATAGGATTCTATTATGACTTGAGATGTGCTTATTATGTCTAATGATGTAGAAGGTGAAACAAGCTAAACTCAGAATGGAAGATATGTGTTGCTCCTCAACTGCATGCTATTTTGGTTTCTTAAAGATGATCTTCAAGTGATTCTATCATAAAATGCATANTGTCAGAGTGGTATCATTATTTTTACACATATATATATATTTTAAATTTCAGTATTCCAGTATGCTTTTGAAAAAATATAAGTAGTTTGGATTAGCCTTTCTTTTTTTCTATTCACAAAAAAAATTTGTGTAAGATATGCATATTTTGGTAAAATTTTTCTACATTTCCCTCTATATAATCTGTTATATATATATTTAGCAATATATGTTTTTAAATGCATTAATTTCATGTCAGCAGAGGCAGGCAGTATCAAATACAGCCTAATTCTAAGGGTTCTTAATCTTTAACATTTTCTCTTAAATAATTTTTGAAAATTTGCCTACATTTGTATTCCTATAAGCTTTCAAAATTATTTGTATAAAGATGCCAGAGCACTTAAAAATAAGAAACCATATGTGTATTTAACTTTATTTACAGATTTGATATTATATTTTTTTCCTTCATTCCTCTTTCCCTTCTTTCCTTTCTTCCTTCCTGTCTTCCCTATTTTAGCATATTTAAAATATGATTATGAGTAAGTTCACAAACAGACAGTTTTCATATATGGAGCCTTCTGAAACCATACTTCTTTTTAGTTCTCTAAACTGAAGATCCCTAATTTGAAGAATTTATAACTATAGTCTTGACTATTTCCCTTGTCTCTTGTATTTTTCAGTTTTCTTTTGTCATGGTATTTTGTTTTTGAGGGTATAACCAAAGAATTTTTATAAGGAAAGCCTATGACTGACCCTCTTGCCTTCAATAGCTGCTACTTCTGGGAGTTTAAGGGAGAAATAGATGATGCAAAAGAGAGAAAAGAAAGTTTTTTAGAGAATTTAGATATAGAACAACCCCTTAACGATGAAGGGAGAAGGAAAACAAATTCATTTGAACATGTATCTTTACAAGGTGCCTAAGAAACTGAAACATAATAGGGCCCTAGAAGAAGAAGAATGTTCCGCTTCTGCTGATGGTTGTGTATGGCTCTATATGTGCAGATACTATCACTGGACACCAGGAAAATGATTTGAAGGACTAATAATAGGAAGCATAGTGTATAACAGAAATTTGTGATACTATACACACTCTCTTCTCTTGGTCTGCAAGCAGTAGAATTCCATGGAATCAGCCAGTGGGCCTGAACTGAGTAAAAATATATTGACCAGGTTTGTAACTTGTATGTCAAAAGCAAGGTGGCTCACAGAAAACATTGCTCTATATGCAGTATTTTAGGTTTAATTTCAGTATTCATCTTAAATCTTTTCTTTTGAAAAGCAGTATTAAACTAATGGAATTTACCTGAATATAAATATCTTCAGGATGCATGCATTATATCATATGTTATCTGAAATGTAATCTATTTTCACACAAAATTTCATAATTTTATCTCCCTTTCTGCTGATTCCATTTCTCTAAACTCAGTTATACACAGGATTTGAAAAAAGCAAAATATAAGCCTGTTATTTGTGCCAATTCAGCTTTTGAGATTATCTTTCAATTCTCATATCTCTCTTTAAATTTTTTCTTATAGTAAAAAATTCCAGATCTCTGTTTCTGGAAATGATCAATTTTTATTCTGTTAAAAAAATTATATTGGAAGAGCAATATATCAGAAGTTTGGAACTTTCAGAAGTTTCCCAAGCCTACCTTCCCCTTTCTTACTTTGTGGTAGTGCTAAGAGTGGAGCATTTTGGGGGTGGACTTGGAAGTTACCAAAGGAGGGAGGGTTCCAGGAGGGAGGTGCAAACTGAGCCTGTAATGATTTTTCTAAATGCCAGGGAGAAGGGTTGAGTGAGTGCTGGTCACTAGCTTTTTATTTCTTTTATAGGTCATTTATTTTGTATTTTTAATTATATTTTTAATTGGAAGATAACTGTTTTACAAAACTGTGTTAGTTACATCAACATGAATCAGCCACAGGTATGCATATGTCCCCTCCCTTCCTCCTCCCTCCCCATCCCACTCCTCTAGGCTGTGACAGAGCTCTGGGTTTGAGCTCCCTGTGTCACACAGCAAATTCCCACTGGCTATCTGTTTTACATATGGTAATGTATATGTTTCAATGTAATCCTCTGAATTTATTTCTCCCTCTTCTTCCCTGTGTCCATAAGTCTGTTCTCTGTGTACTGATGAATCTGTTTGCAGGCCAGCAATGGAGACACAGTCACTAACTTTTGTAAAGGTGAAATGACGTAGCAGTGATGGGGGTTGTGGGGAGTGCTCCTGAGTCAGTTGCTTTTCTGAGCCCTCTGTTGGTGAAGATGCACATTAAAGAAAAAAGACCTTGCACAAGCATTGTGCTATCCAACAATCAGAAGAGGAATTTAGGATTTTAATCAAGATCTGTGCCTATATTTTTCAATGAGTATACATAAGAGAGTTATAATAACTTTTTTTCCCCCAGAGTTAAAAAACAAAACAAAAAACCTAATATGGTGAATTCTTAGAAGTTTACATTAAATTGATTGCCGAACTGTAGAAGTAAGTATCTCTTAGGACACATTTTGCTTAGTGTCATTACCTCCAGGGAAGAATATTTGGATGAGCTTCCAGAGCCTTTGGAGGATGAAAGTGTTTTGTTGGCAAGAACACATAAGAGGGTGCCCTGGCTGGGCCAGTTTAAATTGATTTGTTTGTGGAAATGGCAAACACTGTGTCTAAAATGATGTGAACTCTATCTCTATAGCAAAGGTAATAAAAAAAAAGGCAAATATATGGGAGGTTCTTGCTTGCCAGCTTGCCACACAGTAGAGCCGCTGAACTCAAAGCATTTGTTAATTTGTTTTTAAATCTAGAGATTATACTTTTAAAAATAAAAGCCATACATTTAATACAAACAACCTAAAGTCTTTGTTTCTACCAATAGGATTATTAAAGGCATTCATAGGGAAGACCTGGTATGAAAATATTGGAAGCTTTTCAGTGGATAATGTTCTGAATGAACAGCCTGTCCCTATACTATCTATTGGAGAATCCTATGGAGAGAGGAGCCTGGTGGGCTACAGTCCACGGGGTTGCAAAGAGTTGGACACGAATGAGCGACTTCACACTCCCACATACTATCTATTACCTCCATTTATATGAAAATTTGCTGAAACTATTATCTATTACAAAATATCACTCTTTTTATTTAATAAGGGGAGTTGCTACTTGGCTGCAACAGAAAGTGTTTTGCTTCATGAAGCAAGTTCAGATTTAGAATCAAACTCATTAAGGATTTCAAGAGTGTACTGTGATAACAACTTGAGGAGGAGAAATTGCCAGGTTTTATTATTTGGAAAATTAGGGAGCAAGAATGATTGATGTATGTTTCTATGGCCTTTAAAGATAAAACTAAGTTTGCATAAAACTAGGGCTATACTGGTGGGTAGAAATATAGAGAATGCTATTACAAAGGCAAAGGAAAAGACAAAGATATATAGCTCAATATCACAATATCATAAGTTCCAAAAATATTTAAACCTTTTGTGGCTAGGATAACTCAAAATTCATTGTTCAAGAGCAATTTATTGTTAGAGATGTTTATGTATTAGAGATATTTATGTATTAGAGATTTTTTTAAATTGAGAAACAAATACAATTAAAGTGGATCTCTGACTGGTATACCTTGTTCATGTAAGAAACTTACAGTCAAAATTTATTCAAAGTTGAAGATTTATGCTTTTAGTATGTGTTCATTATATGTAGAGCCAGTTCCAGATTCTGTCCTAGCCACAAAGAATACACAAATGTCGCACAGAGCCCTGAAGAGTAACAAAAGCAGTACAGTGTGTTCCATTCTAATAATTCAACTAAGTTCCAGAATTGAAGATTTTACTTTACACAGGAATTTGTGAATTGACTGAATATTCATCATGTCTCTTGCATCTTTCTAACATGAATTAATCAGAGAACTGAAGCAAGCACAGCAATATGGCAGAGTAAGCATGGACATTGTTCCACAAAAGCAGTTCAAATATAACTTTTTTTTACAGCAAGGCTTTTAGAAGAAAGATACAGTGGGATCAAGCAAATATCTCAATTTCTCACCATTGGTAAGAAGGCCCACGTGGGCTTTGTCCTACAAGATATAAGTGACTGGTGATGGGAAACATAAGGATGCCTCCTGGATGTTGGCTCAGGTGCTACTGTTCATGAAACTGCAGTTGTTTTAAAGGTCAAGCTCATCAACCAATCCATCCCCATGAAATCAATCCTATAGTTGTCAGAGCCTATGGTCAGGACTTATTTTTTCAGTGGTACTTTTATATAACTTCTGTTCTAAACAGGAACATGTTCATTATAATTTTGCTTTCCTGAGGCCCCCCTTGCACTATTAAAAATCACTGAGCACCCAAAGAGCTTCATTTTATGTGGGTTTTATCTACTGAATTTATCATACTCAAACTTCTATAATCATCTCTATTGTTCATCGGGAACATGAGTCATTATCCTTTCTGGAAACGATGGAAGGTCAGGCCTTCCTTGGCTCAGACATCAGCAACATGGGCTTGAAAATCTTTGTTTTTAAGCACTCAGGATTAATGATGTAACAAGAGTTGATATAAGCAAAAAGAAGAAATTTCAAAACTGGGAAGATTCATGCAGTAGTAACTATAATATTTCAGAAAAAAAACAAACAAGCAAAACATCCCTAATGATTAATTTAGAATAAGTTGGGAAGAACTTGAGGATGCCTGTAATACATGTTGAAAGGGAATATTGGAACTAGGAAAAATGTCTTTTTATGACATCTCATCTTATTGGAATACCTTTGTCAACATGGGTTTATGGATTCCTGTATGGCTCCTAAATATATATATATATATTTTATTACACCCAAAGACAAATACTACTGCCAATACTACTATTAATACTACTACTAACAACTAGAAGTTACTGTCCACCCACTACCCACCACTCACTGTCATAAGTTCCCATTATCTTGCTCAGCTGTGGAAAAGTATCAGTTCATTCTTGTTTCACAGAAGAAGAAAGTGAGCACAGTGCTCAAGAACACAGAACTAGTAAATGTGGAGATGGGGGAGCTTCTTGATTTACAATTATTCCTTGATTATTTCAATGAGGTTTCTCAATGTAATAAAATGTCAATGTTCAAAATACTTTTTAGAAATACCGTTTCTCTTCATTCAAATGTTTCAAATTTTATACTTGAAAAATAAAAACTGCTCCAACAATAGAAAGGGTTTTGAGAGGTTTGCAGGCAGATTCTTTATCAGCTGAGCCACACTGGAAGCCTAAGAATACTGGAATGGGTAGTCTATCCCTTCTCCAGCAGATCTTCCTGACCCAGGAATCAAACCGGGGTCTCCAGCATTGCAGGCAGATTCTTTACCAACTGTGCTATTNTGTTGGAGAAGACTCTTGAGAGTCCCTTGGACTGCAAGGAGATCCAACCAGTCTATCCTAAAGGAGACCAGTCCTGAATGTTCATTGGAAGGACTGACATTGAAGCTGAAACTCCAGTACTTTGGCCACCTCATGCCACGTGTTGACTCATTGGAAAAGACCCTGATGCTGGGAGGGATTGGGGGCGGGAGGAGAAGGGGACGACCGAGGATGAGATGGCTGGATGGCATCACTGATTCGATGGACATGAGTCTGAATGAACTCCTGGAGTTGGTGATGGACAGGGAGGCTTGGCGTGCTGTGATTCATGGGGTCGCAGAGTCGGACACGACTGAGCGACTGAACTGAACTGAAACTTGTTTCACACAGTCTATAACATAACTAAACAAAAGTAATTTTCATAAACAGTAATATTAAACCCTCATGTATAATTAATTCTATTCCATCAATTGACGAATATGAACACCTACGCATGCATTCACTGGGGCTTCCCTTGTGGCTCAGCGGTATAACATCCAACGCTAATGCAGGAGATTTGTGTTCCATCCCTGGGTTGGGAAGCTCCCTTCAAGAGGAAATGGCAACCCATTCCAGTATTTTTGCCTGGGAAATCCCATGGACAGAGGAGCTTGACAGGCTACAGTCCATGGGACAGCCAAGAGCTGGACATATTTTAGAAACAAAACAACAGCATGCATTCATAATACTTCTTGAATCACTCTCATGTGTTTGGTAAATTCATTCTATTTATAGCAAAAAGTATCAAAACCTAAAAAGATATTTAATGTATCATATGTCCAGTCTCTAAGTTGTATCTGACTCTTTGCAACCCTGTTGACTGTAGCCCACCAGGCTCCTCTGTCCTTGGGATTTTCCAAGCAAGAATACTAGAGTGGGCTGCTATCTCTTCCTCCAGGGGATCTCCCTGATGCCGGGATGGAACTGGTATCTCCTGCTTCTCCTGCATTTGGGAGATGGATTCTTTTTCACTGAACCACCTGGGAAGTCTTAGTGAATCATATGGTTTGGGTAAACTTGTACTTAAATAAACAGTGCTTCGATACAAAGCTTTTCCAGCAAAATATTTGACATTAAACAGGTAGACATAACTTATTCAAAAGAATACATTAATGAATGGTTGAACATATCTTTGTAAGTATATCCCTCATATTGATAACTCTTTAAAATAAAAAGATACCAAAAATATTGGTTGGCCCAGGGCTGACTGCAATTAAGTACAACCTGCATCATGCCTGCATTTCTCAGATCAAAGATTGGAGTATCTTTCCAATAATCATATAATTGAGATAATATACAGTCAGCTTGTGTCTTATCCATTCACACAGCATGTTTTTATTGAATCCTACATGTACACATCACTGTTCAATTAACGGTACATAGAAGTCAATAAAACATTTTTTCCATTTTCAAGCATTTATAGTCTAGTTGTGAAATACAAATTTAATTCAACAAGTAATTATAATATAATATACATTCCCTACATATGGTAAAATTCTAGAAATATCCTACAGAGTTCTAAGAATTAACCATTATTGGGAATCAGAAGTGGCATATTAGAGACACAGAATTTGAACTATATTTTGAAAATTAGTGAAAAGATAATGACTTTTAGATATGAAATGTAGGCAAGCAGTTCTTGCATATTTCCTCATGTGCACTCAATTGCAGATGACAATTTATTTAACTATTTATTCCTTACATGAGACAAAATGTCATTCCTCTAATGACCTGATGGGCAGAGTATATTTCATGACATAAGCATACATATCCAGAGAGGAAACATTATTCTTTAGAGTACTGATAATCCTTTGTAATTCTGTAAACTTATTGTTTTTTAATTAAAATGGAATCTTTATTAGCTCATTCGAACTGTGTAAGCCCCTGTAAGACAGGCAGGACAATTTTCAGTAATTCTGTGAAAGTGGCAAGGCCAATTTAAAGATGTGAAAACTGAGGCCATTGGAGAACCTTGGAACAAACAACCTTTTAGTACAGCTTTGGGAATTCAGTACAGGTATTTTGACTCCCATTTTAATTTCTCCTTTTACTATACCAGCCTTGTCTCTAACAAATAGGTTTAACATTTCGATACTATGTTCTGTTATTAAAGCAGCTCACCACCCATCTTTTATATGAGGCAGAAAATAGGTTTAAGTCTCTCTGGGGGAGCTCTTAACCTGGAAAGGAAGGAAATGCATCACAGGTGAAAGGCACCAGAACAATGTGACCTGCTGCTAATCTATGGTGGTATTCATTTGGGTGGGATTTGACATTTCTGGGTAGGTGTATATTTGTGATTGATATTTCATTCTTTAAAGCACAGCCTTTAAAACAGCTGTGAAATGTCAAGTTATTAATTTACACATTAAAAAATGTAGTGTTAGGAAACCTATTTACATCTTTCCAAATTCAACTCCAGGGATTTCAAACTCTGAGATCAGCACATCATGGAGAAGATTATCCCAATCAGCATAACTCTAAAAATTGCTTTCAACCTTCTGCTCTGCACATAGGCAAAGAGATCAGAAAGCTGTTCTAGTCCATTCACAGGCGAGGCAACTAAAACTGGAAGAAGTGTAATTACAAGGCTTAGTGTGAGGGGTGGGGCATTTTCCTTCTGGTTTATTATCATTTTTTGGAGTTATTTTATAACATCTTGGTGGGGGGGGGGGTATGAGGCTGACAATTCAATGCATTCCTGGTTTAATATAATGAAACTATTTATGGAGAGGAGAGCTTCACCTTAAATAACATGTAAAACTCATTTTACAGGTGTCTCCCTGAAATACTTTCATTGATTTTTCTCTCACAAAGTAAATGCACACTATAACCACAAAAATGGGTAGTATTACCAAATCATGCCTCAGGCATGCATTTTAAGACACATGAAACACTTCCATAATAAACCCTTTGAGAGCAAATCCATGATGTAAAGTCCAAATTCTATTGGAAATAATACTGGAAATTGCAGTATAGTTGAAACAATTCTTAATCACTCCCCTACTCTTTTTTCAGTTTTAGAAGATCATACTAACTGGATATTAATTTTATATTAAAATATTTAAATGAGCTGTGTGATTCCGTCATTAGGATAGGGCAAAAAAAGACTAAAAGAAATAAAAGTGGTTCTCTTTTCCTTAAAGACATCTCTTACTACATACTTGACACTGACAAGTTTTGAAGAACAAAGTTTAGAAATTATTTATATCCACATACATACATATACGTGAATGCATATATACACACATTTATGTAACTGAGAAGCACAGCCAAATACACTGCTGTGGATGAATGTCATAAAGTTAATACTAAGACAAATAATTCAGATATAAATATTTATGTATTGTGTATAATGTTTTTATATATCATGTGCAATGCTGCTGCTGCTGCTGTTACTAAGTCATTTCAGTCGTGTCTGACTCTGTGCAACCCCATAGATGGCAGCCTACCAGGCTCCCCCATCCCTGGGATTCTCTAGGCAAGAATACTGGAGTGGGTTGCCATTTCCAAGTACAATTCAAAAATAGGCTAAACTAATCTCTGATTAAACTAACATGAAGCATCAACTTGTCAAATTAAACACATAAATTTGAGCTCTTACAAAAAATTAAGCTTTAATGGTAAGTACCAGATTACAGGCAATTGGTAATGTCAGAAAAAGCCTGGGAAGTCTACATACAGAAGGTGGCTCCTGAGTCTACACCAAAACTAGACTATCTAGCCTAGAATTATTGACAAGATTCCAGGGGAGGTTTTGTGATTTTTTAAGATATAAATTTATTTATTTTAATTGGAGGATAATTACTTTACAATATTGTATTGGCTTTGCCATACATCAACATGAATCCGCCACAGGTGTACACGTGTTCCCCATCCTGAACCCCCCTCCCACCTCCCTCTCTGTATCATCCCTCTGGGTCATCCCAGTGCACCAGCCCCAAGCATCCTGTATCATGCATTGAACCTGGACTGGCGATTTGTTTCTTATATGATAGTATACATGTTTCAGTGCCATTCTCCCAAATCATCCCACACTCTCCCTCTCCCACAGAGTCCAAAAGAGTGTTCTATACATCTGTGTCTCTTTTGCTGTCTCGCATACAGGGTTATCGTTACCATCTTTCTAAATTCCATATATATGCATCAGTCCCAGGGACGGGGGAGCCTGGTGGGCTGCTGTCAATGGGGTCGCACAGAGTCGGACATGACTGAAGTGACTTAGCAGTTAGTGTACTGTATTGGTGCTTTTCTTTCTGGCTTACTTCACTCTGTATAATTGGCTCCAGTTTCATCCAACTCATTAGAACTGATTCAAATATATTCTTTTTAATGGCTGAGTAATATTCCATTGTGTATATATTCCACAGCTTTCTGATCTATCCATCTGCTGATGGACATCTAGGTTGCTTCCATGTGCTGGCTATTATAGAAACAGTGCTGCCATGAACATTGGGGTACACGTGTCTCTTTCAATTTTGGTTTCTTTGGTGTGTATGCCCAGTAGTGGGATTACGGGGTCATAAGGCAGTTCTATTTCTAGTTTTTTAAGGAACCTCCATACTGTTCTCCATAGTGGCTGTACTAGTTTACCATTCCCACCAACAGTGTAAGAGGGTTCCCTTTTTTCCACACCCTCTCCAGCATTTATTGCTTGTAGACTTTTGGATAGCAGCCATTCTGACTGGCGTGAAACACACAGCAGAAAGCATTCAGGTTATGAGTCATCTCCATTTTATTTTGCTGTCTATGTGCCATTTTCTCCAGAGTCATGCCACATTAACTCATTGATTCTAGAATTATTAACTATATACAGCTCTTAAACAGGGACAACCTTTTTAGGCTATTCCATAGATAAATATCCTTCTCTTAGCAAGTGTTATTTGTCTCTTTACCCAGAAGTTCAGTTATCATTTTAAAAACAAGATCATGTATAATTCTAAATCAACTCAGTATACCTTTATAGTTTAAATAAACATATTTCTTTTTGCTCTTAGGATCTTCATGCTCTATAAGTTCTATATATTTTCCAGATTGTTATTAAAATCAGCATTGTATGCATCACTTTTCTGCTCAATTTTTGTGTGTGTGTGTGGCAGTGATGAAGAAATAATAATAATATATAGAACAAGAATAATTGGTTAAGCCTGATGAATGGGCTAAGGCAATAGATTCTGCATCTACTTAATTATATTAAAACAAATAGGCAAACCATAATTCAATATTTTTATAATTTAATACATAACAACACTAACCTTTGAATTTTTTGTACGATTTGGTACCTTAATCACTACTATATATTGTCCATCAAAGGATTCAGTTATTTTTCTGTTTTCTCTTTAGAGATTTTTTTGTATAAAATGTATCTTTTAATATTTTATTATTAAAGTATCCAGATATTTGGTACTCTGTAAAAAATAAGTTTTAAAGTGAAATTATGCCTGGTTGGTTCTCTTATTAGGATTTACAGGTAATCAGAAGATAAACAGGTTATATAGGTCAGTAGTTTTAACTTCTCACTTTCTAGCTAGACCAGAAAATAGAGTAGTGGACTCAGGAGTGACACAAGAGAAATTTCTAAGGTTCTGGTAATGTTCTTGATCTGAGCAATAGATATATTGGTTTATTCAATAGGCAAACATCCATTAAACAAGTTTTCTCTGTGTATCTTATGTTATTTACGTTTTTAATTCATTTGTTAATTGGAGAAAAATTGCTTTACAATGCTATGATGCTTTCTGCCATACAAAAACGCTAATCAGCCACAATCTAACATATATCATGTTTCAATGAAAAAGTTTACTACAAAAGTGACTAGAAGCCTACTTAAAATAATTGAGAAGATGAGAAAGCTGACAGAAGGAATCATAGCAATACGCTAATTATACTACAATTGCTTGCCTAATACTAAAGTAAAAATATGANTGATGCTTTCTGCCATACAAAAACGCTAATCAGCCACAATCTAACATATATCATGTTTCAATGAAAAAGTTTACTACAAAAGTGACTAGAAGCCTACTTAAAATAATTGAGAAGATGAGAAAGCTGACAGAAGGAATCATAGCAATACACTAATTATACTACAATTGCTTGCCTAATACTAAAGTAAAAATATGAAAAAAGTTTTAAAAAGTTACTTTATTCTAGTAAACATAATTAAACACTTACAATTTTATATTTGTGATTTTTTGATTCTTGTTATAGCATCTTGATTCTTGCTATAGCATCTTTCATTCCTGTTGTAGTATTTCAATTATATGATTTTTTTATAGCATTACCTTGCTATTTTAATATTTCACAGACAATAATCTGGGCAATATTTCTATTCAATATATATAGTTTTTATTTGCTGTTAAAATTTTCCAGTGAGGTGTTTCAGTTAATTCCTCTTACAAAGATTAAATGTGATCATTTTTTATGTTATTTCTAAGGGAAATAGGTTTGGAAAATAGTTCTGAAGTTTAAATTGGTACTAGTAATGATGTTTGAGAAATTTTTTGCTATAATTGTAATTTAACGTATTTTAATTTAAGCCATTGTCTTCAAAATAGGATTTTTGTGAGGCACTTGATTTTTTCTTTCTGTCATACAGCCTCTAAATTAATATATGCAAGGTAATATACAATATATGAAGTATATTAATATATGGATGGCAGTGAAATTAAGCAATTAATCCAAATCATAGTAAAATTAGCAGTGATTTTTACAAATTTTTCAAAATGGTGAGGGGAATATGAACAAATGTCTGTTATTGACAAAATAGAGATTATAGTGTTGAATAGAATTTTAATAGTATGAGCATATTCTGGTGTGGTAAAATATGAGATAATTTTTTCTATAGATAATGTGGAAGAGAAATAGTTAAAAATAGGCAAATAATAATTTATGCCTTTGGTGATTATTTAATTCTGTATGTGTAATATGTTAACCC